>CM070837.1:5932482-6178060 GCA_036326025.1 Chrosomus eos | reverse complement strand
CCCTTCTATGTAAAGCGCTTTGAGTGTCCAGAAAAGCGCTATATAAATGTAACGAATTATTATTATTATTATTATATTATTTGCATACAGTATCTGATGGATGTGATGACCAAGTGAATGGATGTTATGATTTAAAAACATGGCATGAGATACTGGGACACTGTAATTTTGATGATGTGCAAAGATTAGAAGGTGTTGTTGATGGTATGAAAATTGAAGCTTCATCAAACAAACCTATAACTTGTGAAGTGTGCACCCAAGGCAAGTTTACACAAACCAGAAACAGAAAGCCTGATGTAAGAGCTAAAAATCCTCTAGAGCTAGTGCACACAGATTTGGCCGGTCCAATTAACCCAGAGTCCAGAGAGGGATATAAATATGTTTTGTCATTTACTGATGATTATACTAGTGCCGTATTTGTATATACCGTATTTTCCGCACTATAAGGCGCACCGGATTATAAGGCGCACCGTCAATAAATGACCTATTTTAGAAAAAAATTCATACATAGGGCGCACCGGATTATAAGGCGCATAAGATACTGCAGTCAAACGTTTGACTGGGTTTGCGTTATGCATCCACTAGATGTGCTAAAGCGAATGTCAACAAAACAGTCAGATAAAGTCAAACTTTATTAAGCGTTCTGACAACTCCGTTCACTCCCATAGTAACGCTGTTCAAACGTAAAGGAGAACTCCGGTCAATTTTAACATTGAGCTTTTTTTTTTGTAAATTTGGAGTGTTGTCAGTACAGAGAACAACGACAAAAACCGGTGTTGCCTACACCGTGTTATCCTCTTTAAAATTTGCACCCTGTTGACTTAAACGGAGCAAGTTTTAAAACAGCTTTTAGCTCTTAACAACCTTATGTGCCATTACAAGTGCACAGGCATGTGAGTGAACACGGTGAATCTGACTGCAGTAAATGTTAAAGATATGAATAAAAATGATGTTTAGCCAGCTCACATACCCGTATTTTCTTCCTGTTTTCGGTCGAAGTCCACAGTAGGCGATTGTCGAGTGCGCGCGCGATCATTGGTAACTAAGCAACAGATAGTTCATCCGAATCAGATGTAACACACGGAGGACGCGCACGCGCGAATTCGACAATCAATTACGGTGGACTTCGACGGAAAACAGGAAGTAAAGACGGGTATGTGAGCTGGCTGAATAAAGAAGAGATTATTCTCCTGCCTTCGTGAAAGCTCGGATCTCAGTTGAGACTGATATATCAGCCTAGGCATCCACGATCCATTGGCAGATAGTGGCGTAAGTCGCCCGGCGCTGTCTGCCCGTCTTGGTGAAAGTGTGTTCACCATCCATATATAAGGCGCTCCGGATTATAAGGCGCACTGTCGTTTTTTGAGAAAATTACAGGCTTTTAAGTGCGCCTTATAGTGCGGAATATACGGTAGTCTTAAAAGTAAAAGTGACACACTACAAGCAACAGAGAGGTTTCTTGCCGTTATGGCCCCATATGGTAAAATTCAGCGTCTTCGATCTGATAATGGCACAGAGTTTACTGCAAAGCAATACAAAACTATGTTGGTTAAGAATGGTATTAGACACGAGACTTCTGCACCATTTTCTCCCCACCAAAATTGTACAGCAGAGCGAAATTGGCGTACACTTTTTGAAATGGCACGATGCATGCTGATAGAGAGTGAGTTACCTAAAAATGTATGGCCTTATGTAGTGCAGACCGCAGCCATAATCAGGAACAGGTGCTTTAACAAACGCACCAAACGTACACCAGTTCAGATGCTAACAGGGAGACGACCCAATCTTGCTAGGATGCAAAAGTTTGGTTCAGAGTGTTTTGTTTATAAACAAGATAAAAGAAAGCTGGATCCAAGAAGTGAAAAGGGTGTTTTTATTGGGTATGATAAAAGCAGTCCAGCATACATTGTCTATTTCCCTGACAGCAGGAAAGCACAGGTTAGTTAAGTTTCTTTCTAAGACCTGTGTTGAGCAACAGACTCAGACTACCATTGATGATGATGATGTTCTGAAACAGAAAGTCAATAGAACTAGGCAGGATGTAAATTCAAGTCTAGCAAAAGACCAGGTTTCAGTCAAAGAGGAGGAGCAGAGTAGTAGTCCTCAGACCCAATCAGTTGAAGCTATGCCTGAGCCTCCGAGATACCCTTCTAGAGTGAGGATGAAGCCAAGTTATTTACATGACTATGTTTCTCAACAGGCATCACCATATATTACTGTTATAGAGTGACATGTAATATACCTGTAACCTTTACAGACGCTGTAAAGATCAGATGAGTGGGTCACTGCAATGGATGACGAGATGCAATCACTTCGAGAAAATCACACATTTACCCTAAGTAGTTTGCCTGACGGTAAGAAAGCAGTGGGGGGCAGATGGGTTTATGCGATTAAGAATAACGTAGATGGATCTGAAAAGTGCAAAGCACGTTATGTAGCCAAAGGATACAGTCAGAAGAGAGGTGTTGATTATGAAGAGACTTTTTCGGGCAGAAACTGGAACAAGGTACTACATGAGTACTTGACCAAAAACCACTTTGTGCAGAATCAAGCTGACTATTGTGTGTATACATGGGAAACAGCTAATGAAAAAGTGATCATTGTAATATGGGTTGATGATTTGTTGATTGTGGCAAGTGATGGAAATTTTCTTAGACGTGTGAAAGACATGCTTACTGAAAGATTCCAAATGAAAGACTTGGGCAAATTAAGGCATTTTTTAGGTGTTGATTTTAACCAGAGTGACAACTGTGTGAGAATGTCACAAGCAAAATATGTGACCAAAATTTTTCAAAGGTTTAACATGCAGGATTGCAAACCTAGATCGACTCCTTGTGAACAAAAACTTGACTATAATAATGATGCCGAAAAGATGATTGATGTGAAAAAATATAGAGAGGCAGTGGAAAGCCTCATCTATTTGACCATCTGTACTAGAGGCGATATAAGTTTTGTTGTAAGCAAACTGTCACAATATTTCACAGAACCAACTGTTGAGCAATGGTCCACAGTTAAACAGGTACTAAGGTATCTTAAAGGTACAATTGACAAAGAACTGTGTCACAGAAAATGTAATGAGACACTGGGAATAAGAGCCTACAGTGATGCAGACTGGGCAGCTAGTAATGACAGACGTAGTACAACTGGCTATTGTGTAAGTTTAACTGAATGTGGTCCTTTGATTTCATGGAAAACAAAGAAACAGCCAACTGTCGAACTGTCCACCTGTGAGGCCGAGTATATAGCCCTAGCCACAACCATACAGGAATGTCTCTATCTTAAACAACTGTTGAAAGATCTTGATACATGTCAATACTCGCAACCTAAAGTATACGAAGATAACCAAGGTACAATCGCTTTAACAATAAATCCTGTGAGCAGGCGAAGATGCAAACATGTAGACATCAAGTACCATTTTATTAGGTCTTCTGTAAATAATGGTGACATTACATTTGTGTATTGTCCTACTAATGAGATGGTAGCAGATGTGTTGACAAAGCCTGCAACCAAGTGTAAGATGATGAATTTTGATGCATTTATTTTTGGAAAATGATGAGTTCTATATTAACAATGTGAGAGCAAGTGGCGGTGTTAACCGTGTGCTCTCAATCTGCATTATGTTTTGTTTTGTTTGTTTTTTATTATTATTGATTGATATTTATGTATGAAATGAATGAAATGTCACGTGATGAATAATGGGAGTGTGTACATTTGTGATTGGTTGTTTAATGAATAAAATCACCTTGAGTGAGCACAGCTGTAGCTGTGTGTGTTGCAAGTCAGATACGTTGTTGCGTTTTTACTCTGTGAACAAAGTGGATGGTTTTAGTTCTGTTACTACCTTTCTTAGGGTCTCAACATCAACCAAAGTAAACCTTTCCATCTGGATAGTATTATATGCGCTTGGTAAAGGAGGGAACATCTTGTTTTTATTTTTGTTTGCCGAGCAGATTCCTGATCTAATATTTATAACTTTATCTCTGAAGTACCCAGCAATCTCTTCACATTTGGAACGTGGTAACGCAGAACTGCAATCAATTTTGTGATTTATTAGTGAATCTATGGTACTAAATAAGAATCGTGGCTTATTAATATTTTCATTTAAAAGGTTTGAAAAGGTTTTGACGGTTTCTATCTCAGCAAGAAGCACATCTGAGGGGCAAGTGTTATATTTTGTTTTTAAATCATGGAGAATAATTTCAAATTTTCTCTGATCCGCCAACTGCTTTTTTTTCTGATTGGATACATATGATATAATTAATCCCCTAATATATGATTTAGCTGTGTCCCAGAGCAAATTGGGAGACACTTCTTGGGTTCTATTGTCCATAAGAAATAGCTTAACTTGCTCTTTAAGGTAGGATTCAAAATTTGGGTCATCAACGAGCCATGGTTTTAATTTCCAGGAAGCCGGGCGGTATATTTGGTTGGGTAGGCCTAACCTAAGAAAAACGGGAGCATGATTTAAATTACAATGTTGCCAATAGTACAGTCTATTACATTTTGGAGTGAAATCTTGGAAGAGAAAAAGTAGTCTATTCTGCTTGCGGTTTTATGGACTCCAGAAAAAAATGTGTATTCTCTATCTCTGGGATGAAGGGCTCTCCAAACATCTACCAGACCAATTTCTTTACACATCCCATTCAGAGCTTGTGCTCTGTTGGAAGGCCTATCATTAGATGGTAGCGATTTGTCAAGTTTTGGTAGCAGCGTACAGTTAAAATCACCAGCGATTACACTGTTCACACTGCCATTCAGCAAACTTGACTCAGAAAACACCTGTGTAATTAACTCATTGGATTTAATCGGGGGGATATAGACGTTCATAAGGGTAATGGGTTGTCCAGCTAGTGTAGCTTTGAGCAGGATAAACCGTCCTGATTTATCGAAATATGTATTAATATCTGATAATGGTATACATTTATTTACAAGAATGACAACTGTGAATGACGAGCCATACACTTGTCCCACCCAGTCTCTCTTCAATTTGACGTGCTCACTGTCTGTTAGGTGTGTCTCTTGCAGAAATGCAATGTGAATTTGTTCTTTTTAAAAATAATTTAGTATCTTTTTTCTTTTTACTGGGTTATGAACGCCCTTTACATTCCAACTATATATGTTTAATATAGATTTATTCGTTGACATAGCCAAGGGGTAGTTTAATATACCAGCAGCACCAATATATGTGAGATGCCCTGCCCTGTTTTAAAGTGCATCTTGTCTGTTCAATTCTAATACACATGAAAGGTATACCCATAAAAATTGGAGATGAGAGAGAAGAAAAAAAAAAAAAATTTTTGTGTTGCCTTGCATGTCAAACATAATACATAGAACTATTTACATTTAACATCTTATAGATATTTTTTGAGAATAGACGAGAGGTCTGACGCTGGTCGGTTTCACATTTGAGAGAAGTATTGATCGCCACTCTGTCTCCTTGGAAACGTGACATGACCGAAGCTTAGACAGAACAAACAAAAAATGCGCGGTATTCAATAGAAACTTTATTTGTCATTGTAGTTATACAACGAAATTTGTTTGGTAACTCAGAGGACAGCAGCCATAAAAGACATAACACACATGACAAAATAAATGTAATAAAAGTATAAAATATAAAATACAAGAAAAAATAATAAGTTAAAAAGACACTTAGTATAATAAATAAACAAGATAAATATGATAATTTAGTGTCAACATTAATGTCTAATAAGAATGTTTTTGTGCATTAGCAGCGAACATGAGAGAGGGAAAAGAGAGGAAGGGTTCACTCTTGATGTGTTGGAGGGATGGCACAGGCTACATCTCTGGGGAAAAAGCTGTTCTTCAGTCTGTTTGTACGGGTTCTGAGTGTTCTATATCTTTTCCCTAATGGAAGGGATACAAAAAGACTATGTCTCCAGGATGAGTTGAATCCTTGATAATATTGCTAGCTCGCTTTCATAGGCGGCTATCATAGATCATATCAAGGGTAGGCAGCTCAGATTCATCCTCTGAGCAGTTTTGACTATCCGGGTCAAAGCTCGCCGGTTTTCTGCAGTGCAGCTGGAATACCACACTGTGATGCAGTAACAGAGGATGCTCTCTATTGTGCTCCTATAAAAATTTACTGAAAGCTGGATCGGCACTTTTGCTTTTTTGAGTTTTCTTAGGAAAAAGAGTCTCTGCTGCGCTTTCTTCACTAAGTATGATGTGTTAGTGGCCCATGTGAGATCTTTTGTTATGTGTATACCCAAGAATGTAATGTCATTCACCATTTCAACTTCCTTACCATTTATGTAGAGGGGTGGTGGTGCTGTTTTCTTGACTCTCCTGTAGTCTACAACGATCTCCTTTGTTTTGGCAGTGTTCTGAACCAAACCGTTATTCACACACCATTTAATTAGATGTTGGACATCCTCTCTGTAGGGAGACTCATTGTTTTCTGATATCCTATGTGGTGTCATCCGCGAACTTCACTATGGTGTTACAAGAGGAGTGGATGGATTTGCAGTTGTGTGTGAATAGGGTAAAAAGAGCTGGACTAAGAACGCATCCCTGCGGTGCTCCTGTGTTCATGATGATAACAGATGAAGTATGACTGCCTATCCTGACATTCTGTGATCTGTTAGTGAGGAAATTCAAAATCCATGAACAAAGTGTGGTGTTTAGACCCAAGTCATTCAGCTTATTTACAAGTTTGTAGGGCACGATGGTATTAAAAGCCGAACTGAAATCTACAAATAGCATCCTAACATACGTATTTAAGTGCTCCAAATGAGTAAGACTGGTGTGAAGTGCAATTGAGATTGCATCCTCTGTAGATCTGTTCTTACAGTAAGCAAACTGTAGGTTGTCCAGGTCAGCAGGGATGTTGGCTTTGATGTATGAAAGAATCTCTCAAAGCACTTCATGATAATTGGAGTCAGAGCGATAGTCATTCAGACATTTTACTGACCGTTTTTTAGGCACAGGGATAATTGTAGTTGATTTTAGGCATGTTGGGACTACAGCCTGCTGCAGAGACAGATTGAAAATGCTGGTGAACACCCCCGCCAGTTGGGCAGCACATGACTTGAGTGTGCGACCTGGAACTTTATCTGGTCCTGCTGCTTCATTGACATTAATCCTCCTTAGTGTGGATCTCACTTGATGGCGTTTGAAGACAGGAACCGGCTCTACTATGGGTGATGGTGCTGTCTGGATTTCTATGCTGTTGGAGTGACTTTCAAAGCGCGCAAAGAACTGGTTTAGGGTGTCAGGAAGTGTGGCATCATGGCTGGGCAAGGAGGGGCTGTTCTTGTAGTCCGTTAGAGATTTAATACCTGTCCACATACTGGGGGGGTTATTATCTTTAAAATGGCCCTCAATACGTTGTTGATACCTGTGTTTTGCTGCTTTATGCCCTTCTTGAGATCTCTTCGAGCATTACTATAAGCCAACCTGCCCCCTGACCTGTAGGCAGCATTCAGTACTTTCATTAATGAGTGTACCTTCCCATCAAACCATGGTTTTTGATTTGGGTACACCATGCTGGTCTTGGTCGCTACCCCAACATCAGTGCAGCTAAAACAGATGAGCTATATTCTTCCAGGTCTGTGCTTGTAAACAGATCCCAGTCTGTATTTTCGAGACAGTCCTGCAAGCGTGCAGTAGATTCCTCATTCCAGACCTGGATTGTTTTGACAGTTGGTCTTGTCCTGCAGATCAAAGGTATGTACGATGGCATCAGATCTATAGAGATGTGGTCTGATAAGCCCAGGTGTGGAGATGGGGCTGCTTTATAAGCTCTTGGTATGTTGGTGTATACTTGATCCAATATATTGTTATCTCTGTTCGGAAAATGTATACTGATGTATAATTTAGGCATCACAGTTTTTAAATCCACATGATTGAAGTCCCCTGCTACAATTACAGCTCCCTCCGGGTATGCATCCAGCTGGCTGTTGATAGCTTCATGCAGCTCTTCTAGCACTAGCTTAGCATTAGCCCGTGGTGGTATATAAAACAGCTGTGATAACAATAGCAGAAAACTCTCTTGGGGTATAAAAAGGTCTGCATTTCAATGACAAATATTCAATGTCCAAGGAGCAATGTGACCTAATAACGTCCACCGATGTACACCAGTCATTATTTATGTATATGCACACTCCGCCGCCTTTGTTCTTACCAGAGTCGGCCGTTCTATCTGCTCTGTATACGGAGCGGCCCACTAGCTCGATAGCTGCATCGGGAACAGTGTTATCCAGCCAAGTCTCTGTGATTACCATAGCACAGTTGTTAAGGTGATGTGAAATAATCCTAAGTCTCATTTCGTCCATCTTGTTTACAAGTGACTGGGCGTTTGTAAGAAAGAGACTCGGGAGTGCTGGTCTGTGTGGGTTAGCTTGTAGCCTAGCTCGTACTCCGGCTCTTTTTCCCCGCTTTTGCTTCCGGTCTCTTCGCCGTCTCCGACGCCTCACGTGTGGTATGATGAGCGTTCCGCTATGCTCCCCGCAGAATCTCTGGTGAAATGAGATTTAAGTTTCCAGGTGAGTAATCCTGATACTGATTCCCGATTTTAAGGAGTTCAGCTTGTCCATAGCGTAATTGTTGAGTTAAGTCACAGAGAGCATGAACAAAATGATACCGTATCATTCAGCCTCTCCGGGGCGACTTGGGCCTGAGAAGCTGGTAGTTGATGGTTCGGGCAGACCGTTGAGGAAAGACTCCACCTCTATCGACTGTTTGAAGAACTTCCCGCCGCCGTTGTGCTGTACTCGAAGAGTCACTGGATATATCATGGCGAAGCGAATTCCTCGTTCACGAGTCGTCTTTTCACATCTCCAAATGCTTGTCTTTTCCTCACTATGGCCAAGAAGAAAAGTCTTCAAAGATAGAGATGTTTTGGCGTTTGTAGACCAGCTGACTCGTGGCTCTCGCTGCTTGCAGGATGCGCGCCTTATCTTGAAAAAATCTTGAAACGCGATAAACGCGATATACGCGTTTCAGCTTCGGTGACTCGATTCTCCATCTCCCTGACATGTGTCACTACCACCGACAATTTCTCTAGCACTGGGTCGATCTTGTTATCCAAAGCCTTATCGACGCTATTGGATTGTTATTTCCTTCACAAGTGCGTCCATGTCGCTAGGACTCATTGGAGCATCCGCCATTTTCGAAGAGGAGCGTGTGTTAAAGTTCGTAATTTTCTGTCACAAAGTCTATGACTGGAATCAGGTTGTTTCTTTGGCATGTCTTGTCACTTCTGAATTTAATTTTTGCCCTCCCAGAGATGATTAAGTGTAAGGAGGGAGATTTTTCAAGGCTTTGCCAGAGCTCGTCGTTAACACGGCTACTCCATTGAATGTGTCACGTGACCCCCCTTGTGTTAGCTTTTGGAATAATAAATTTGATAATATTGTTTAGGAGAATTTCTAGCTACTTCAGCAAAAATATTATTTTTATCTAATAAAGTGATTGAATTCAATTAAAATTATTCACAATTGCTACCCAGTTAATTATAACTTTGCTCAATTTAATAATAGTATTTCCTTTTGTCATCAGTTTCATGAGACAATTATTCATTTTTTTTGGGAATGTGGGTATTGCAAAATCTTTTGGATTGACTTTTCAAATTTTGTAAAAAGGTATCTGTCACGAATTGCGTGGAAGCAAAGGCGGTAGTCGGATCTAAATGCAGCAGTAGACTTTAAAGGGGGGGTGAAATGCTGTTTCATGCATGGTGAGTTTTTTACACTGTTAAAGAGTTGGATTACCATGGTAAACATGGACAAAGTTTCAAAAATGAAGTTGTAAGTTTGATGGAGTATTTCTGTTCCAAAAATACTCCTTCCGGTTTGTCACAAGTTTCGGAAAGTTTTTTTCGAATACATAACTACGTGACGTCAGAGTGGGCGGAATTTCCTTATACGGGTCTTAAGAGCACTTCTCCCAGAAGTGCGCGCGCAGCTGTAGCCTAGTGCGTACGAGAGCGTCCATCAGAACGCTGGGCTCGGCTGCGTTGCAATCAAAACAATGGCACCAAAAAGTGTGTTTTTGGTTGCCAGGGCAAGACAACACTGCACAAATGTCCAAAGAACCCAGCGTTAAGGGACCTGTGGATGGATTTTGTTTTTCCAGAGCAGCAACGGAGTTGCGCAAGTGTTCTTGTTTGTTCCCTTCATTTCGGCGGTAGCTGCTAATAGTTTTATAAACAAGGCACAGTTCGACGATTTGCAGATTGCCTAATACTTAAAGATGGAGCAGTCCCAACGATAAAGGCTCACGGAACCGCAGGCGGTGAGTAAAACTGCTTCAAATGTCTGTGTGTTGTTAACTATCGGCGTGTAAGCTAAGCACAGCAAGTAAACAACATGATCACGTACAGTTAATGTATCGATGGAGCATGCGATGTATTGTGTGTGTTTGTGTGTTTAAATACATTTGTTTAGCTGGCCACTGTAGGTGTCAGTTTGTTTATTGTAAAACTAAATCATGTCCTCATAAACCACCAGTCTGTCTGTTTACAACACACGCAAAAGCTTCACGCGCTCCCGTCCACACGGCACGCCTCCACCCGCTCGGCTTTTTCCGGAAAGACTCGGTACAGCCTATTTTTCTTTTATAAATATAATAAAACTAAAGACTTTTTGGAGATATGAAGGATGCAATACTACTCTATAGGTACTCAAGATTAACATGAGATTGAGTGAAACTGAGTATTTCACCGCCCCTTTAATAATACAGACTTGGGTTAACTAAGAACAGACAAGTCACTCGCGTACATACATATATTCAATAACTCACCAGGAACAAAAGAGCAGACAGGATTTAAATAACCAGAAGGGATCAGGGAACAAGACACAGCTGGGGCAAATCAGAACAACGAGCAGAGCCATAACAACTAACAGGGAAACACACCTGAAATAAGGGACCTAATAATTAACATGACAGGGGATAACAGACTACAATACACAAGGCAGAGAAACAAGGTACAAACTGAATAAAAAACAAAGACAGTGAAACCACACCAGAAACATGACATGATAAACAAGACTGTAACATTATCCCCCCCTTCCATAAGGCGCGACCTCGTGCCGTTTCAGAACACAACCTGGGCGGGAGGGGTGGGCGTCATGGAGTCCCAGACAGGGTAGACAGGGATAGACTCCATGACGGTACCGGTGCGAGTAGCCATGGTGGAACAGGATGGTACCAGTGTAAGAGGCGGAGCAGGACGTGCCAGTAGCCATGGCGTAGCTGGACGAGGCGAAGGCCAGGGCGGAGCATGGCGAGGCGAAGGCCAGGGTGGAGCAGGACGAGGCGAAGGCCAGGGCGGAGCACACTTGGCAGACGAACTTGACTCACTTGACTCGGCAGACGAACTTGACTCACTTGACTCGGCAGACGAACTTGACTCACTTGACTCGGCAGACGAACTTGACTCAACTGATTCTCTTGACTCGGCGGCACTTGACTCTCCTGACTCGGCGGCACTTGACTCACTTGACTCACTGGACTCGGCACTTGACTCACTTGACACCGGCTTTGGACTCACTTGACCGGCGGCACTTGACTCGTTTGACTCACTGGACTCGGCACTTGACTCACTTGACACGGCACTGGACTCACTTGGCTCGGAACTTGACTCACTTGACTCGGAACTTGACTTGGCAGGGCTCACGTGAGGCGCAGGCTCGGCGGGGCAGACGAGAAGTGCGGGCTTGCGGAGCGCGGTCTCGGCAGAGCTGGGGTGAAGCGCGGGCACGGCCGGGCTGATGTGAAGCGCAGGCTTGGAAGACAGAAGCTCAGGCATGTCGAGCTCGGCAGGAAGAAGCTCAGGCATGTCGTGGAAAGCGGGCTCGACTCGGTTCACGTGAGGCGCGGGCTGGTGGAGCGCGGTCTCGGCAGTGCGGATGCGGCGAACAGGCTTCCTCAGAGCTCGATTGGAAACTCTCTTACGTGATCTGTGCTTGGAATTACCTGGAATGGTCTTGACGGATTGCCCTGGTTTGGGAACACAGCTGAGTGTTTCTTCCTCAGCGAGTCCTACCGTGAGTGACGAACCGCACACCCACAACGCTCGGTCCAGGAACTGCACAAAAGAGAGGTGTTCCGCATCTAACAGAAGCATTGCGCCGAGCGTGTCGTCCATCCCACTCCAGAAATTATACTTAAGTGTTTCCTCACTCAAATTTGTCTCATGATAAAACTCTAGGTAAGCCCCCACATACTCTTCAAGCGACCGTCCATTCTGGTAGAATCCATTCCATCATCATACCTCTTGCTTTACGGTCGGTTGTTCCCGGGTACTAACTGCTAGATCCTGGTGGCCAGTTATTCTGTCACGAATTGCGTGGAAGCAAAGGCGGTAGTCGGATCTAAATGCAGCAGTAGACTTTAATAATACAGACTTGGGTTAACTAAGAACAGACAAGACACTTGTGGTACGTACATACATTCATATATTCAATAACTCACCAGGAACAAAAGAGCAGACAGGATTTAAATAACCAGAGGGATCAGGGAACAAGACACAGCTGGGGCAAATCAGAACAACGAGCGGAGCCATAACAACTAACAGGGAAACACACCTGAAATAAGGGACCTAATAATTAACATGACGGGATAACAGACTACAATACACAAGGCAGAGAAACAAGGTACAAACTGAATAAAAACCAAAGACAGTGAAACCACACCAGAAACATGACATGAAAAACAAGACTGCAAACAGTATCTTCAAACTTCTGTATAAGCCAAAACATTTTGTTTTTTGGTGACTCTCTGAGTTTAGACCCCTTTCATTTGAAAGTTGTTCTTAACTTGCTACTTTTTCTTGCCATATTTTATATTCACAAGTTCAAATTTTCAAAGAAACTCCTTTTTTCATTTTCAAAAAAGATTTTGATGTATCTAAATTCTTTGAAGAACTCTAAAAACTCCACTGCATGTAAGACTCTGAAATGGTTTCAGTCATTTAAGCTGGTTTAATGTTGCTTATGTTTATGTAATGTTATGTTATGTAAAAAACCCTCTGTATTGTTTATTATTGTCCTTATTTGTATTTGTTATTACTGCATAATAAAAAAATAAAAAAATAAAATAAAAAAAGAAGATATGAGCGTCAGGTTTAATTAATCTCTGTAAATAATCTTGATATTGAGGAAACTTGCTTATTTTGTGGTCTTGTTGAAGAAACAGCCCATTTATTTTGTGATTGTAGTATAAGAAATACATTTAGGGTCGATTTAAGTTCTTAAATCTGTTAACCCTTCTAATGTGACCCACAGTTTTATACTTAAATATACACTGCTCAAAAAAATAAAGGGAACACTTAAACAACACAATGTAAAGTCAATCACACTTCTGTGAAATCAAACTGTCCACTTAGGAAGCAACACTGATTGACAATCAATTTCACATGCTGTTGTGCGAATGGAATAGACAACAGGTGGAAATTATAGGCAATAAGCAAAACACCCCCAATAAAGGAGTGGTTCTGCAGGTGGTGACCACAGACCACTTCTCAGTTCCTATGCTTCCTGGCTGATGTTTCGCTTCCCTTTATTTTGTTGAGCAGTGTATATATTTTTTTTTAATTACAAAAACCCAAATTGTCATCTCTTGAATATGTTGTTAATTTCTTTATTTTATATCCAAAATGTTCACCCACAAATAAAAATTTCTCCGCTATCAAAGAATTTCTTAAGTCCTTTAAAAAATGTACTATAATAGCAATATCAGAGACTTGGCTTGATGATGGCAAAGTGGGTGAGGTGGGTCTTGAGGGATACGAGTTGTATAATATCAACAGGAATAATAAAAAGGGCGGAGGAGTGTTTCATACAGCATAGACAATGTTCTGGATTGTGTAACAGTGGAAATTGAAGTAGAACATTCCAGTAATATAATTATTAGCTGTGTGTACAGACCACCAGGAACATGTTTGTCAATATTTAATGAAAAAATTATAGATTTGCTTAACAATATGACCACTGACAAAGTACAAATAGTGTGTGGAGACTTCAACATTGATATACTTAATCAATGTGTCTTTAAAGGTATTTCTGAGTTTATAAATATAATGTACAGTAATCATTTAGGTCTACTTATTGATAAACCAGGATTACGTCAGAAACAGCAACACTAATAGACCATATTTTTACCAACAGACTTGAGGAAAAAGTTGTTGGGGGCTTATTTATTACAGATGTCAGTGATCATTTGCCAGTGTTTGCAATATTTCCAAATTTTTTTATACAAAAAAAGAAATACCAGACCAGTAATAAATTCATAAGAAGATGTACGGCAAAAAATATTGAAGAATTCAAAAAGGAACTCAGTAACCAAAACTGGTCTGATATTTATACAGAAAGTGATGTAAATGTAGTGTAAGGACTGGGCGAAGGGTGAATCTAAATAACTAAATGCCTCTTTGCTAAAGTCCCAAAGCCTTCAGACCCAAAACGCCTGAATGTACACACACACACACACACACACACACACACACACACACACACACACACACACACACACACACACACACACACACACACACACACACACACACACACACACACACACACACACACACACACACACACACACACACACACACAGTACACACACATGAACATTCCCCTAAACCAAGCTAACACTGGGAGTTGTTTGGTGTCCGCTTACAGGTTTACGAACCAAAATAATCTGAATGGACTTGTTTCTTTATTGTATACAAATTCCCCAAAATTGACCGGCTCAGACTCTACAGTAGCATACGATACTTTTTTGTATAGACTTATTGAGTTGTATAATATCAATTGCCCCATGAAGATGATTCACAACCAAGAAAATAAATCACCAAAAAAGCCATGGATAACAAAAGGTATTGAAAATGCATGTAAAGAAGAATGCACTATATGTGAAATTTGTTAAAAAAAAAAGGACCATTGAGTCGGAAGAAAAATACAAAAAATATAAAAATAAATTGGGAAGTATTATCCGTAATAGTAAAAAACAATATTTTCATACCCTCTTAGAACAGCAAAAGCAAAATATGCAAGGAACTTGGAAAGTATTAAATAAAATGATTAAAAAAACGAATAACAAACGAGAGTGTCCAAGTTATTTCATGAATGACAATGAAGTCCTTATTAGAAACCCAAAGGAGATAGTAAATGAATTCAATGATTACTTTGTTAATGTTGGTTTCAATTTGGCAAAAGGTATTATTGAATCAAAAAGTAAAAATATAAAGAGTTGTGAAAATATCAGTAAGAGCTTCTCCTCTATGTATGTGTCTGACATTAGCAAAAATGAAATACTGGAGATTGTGAATGGTTTTAAAAATAAAACGTCAACCGATTGGACAGAGATGGATATGAAACTAGTTAAAAATATAATCCATTTAATATTAAAACCCCTGACTTAAATCTTCAATTTGTCCTTTAAATTTGGAGTGTTTCCAGATCAGATGAAAATTGCAAAAATTATACCAATTTGCAAGAGTGGTGATAGTCATTTATACTCAAACTATAGACCAATTTCATTATTATCTCAATTTTCAAAAATACTGGAAATTTTTTTTTAAGAGGCTTGATAGTTTCATAGAAAAATTCATGATATTAAGTGACGATCAATATGGATTCAGGAGTGGTCGATCGACTTCAATGGCAGTAATTAAATGAGTTGATTATTTAACATCTGCATTAGACAAAAAGTATTCTACTTTGGGTGTTTTTGTCGACCTCAAAAAAGCCTTTGATACCATAGACCATAAATTGTTAATGAATAAACTAGAGCAGTATGGTTTTAGAGGCCGTGCTTACTCTTGGTTAGAAGCTATCTTGACAATAGACACCAGTATGTTCATTTTAATGAGCATCAATCAGAAATGCGTAAAGTAACTTGTGGGGTGCACCAGTGTTCTTTAATTGTTTCTAAGTTGTTTACTATCCTGGAAACCTCACATTGCTCATGTTCAATCTAAACTGTCTAAAACAATAGCTATATTACATAAAACCAAGTACTTTTTAAATACGCCTTCTTTGTATATTCTGTATTGTTCTCTTATTGTTCCATATTTTTCTTACTGTGTTGAAATATGGGGGCATGCCTACACTACAAACACAAAACCCATTTTTATTTTACAAAAAAAAAAAGCTATAAGGATAGTCATTCCCTGTATAATGAACCGACAAATTCTGTTTTAATGTTCAAAGTTAATAGGAAAATAGTGCCTGAAAACAAATATGTTTGTTTGAAAACAGGAACAGAAATATAACTTAAGAGGAGAACATGTTTAAAAAACAGATGGTCAGAACAAACTTTAAAATGAACACTATCTCGGTAAAAGGGGTCGACTTGTGGAATGGTCTCACTGATGATCTTAAGAGGAGCAATTCCATTCATTACTTTAAAAAACAGTTTAAAATCCTAATTTTTGACAAATATTCGGATGCTTAAGAAAAATGGTCCAAGATAAGTTTATGCATAATTGTTGTGCTTAGATTTCAATAATATAAATAATAAATAAATATTTGGAATCAAGTGCAGAGGTTTGTATGTATGTATATATGTATGTAAACGAGTATATGCAGTATGTGTATATAGGAAGGTGTGTATGTATGCATATGTTTATACATATATATTGTTTATGTTAAAATTTTAATGGGTAGATGTTGTTTTGTAAATAGGGTAGGCGTAACAAGCCACGGCTTCAGCCTACACCTGTTCGGTTACCTTCTTTGTTTGTAATGAATTTGATGTATATATATTCTGTTTTATGTTAAGTAACCGAATAAACCTTTATTCATTCAAAACAAGCAAAAAGCCCTTTGGGCCCACACAAGGGCTGTCCTTTATGTTTTCCTATTTTTCTTGTAGAATGTTTCATCCCTCAGGCTTATAAATAACAACAACAAAAATCTGTTTTTATTATTCAAAGATATTAAAACTTGTCATTGTTCTTTTTTTCCTGTGTATTTAATCTTATATTATAATGGATGCAAACCCATATTTATGTTCCCTATCGAGGGAACTTAACGATGTGTCCAGCGACGCCTTGGGAACGCCCCCAGCGTGAATGCGTCTGAAGCATCTATGTCAACTAGTCCAATGGAAAGAATGAGCGTCACGGGCGGGTGACGTCATGACCAGGAAATGATAAAAGCACATCCGGTGCAAACCGGCATTAGCTTCTGTTGCCTCAGCAAGCGATCTGTGTTATACTGTCTCTGTCTATTTATTGTTGTCTGTTGCAATATATTCGGAAACGTTATGGCGAAACAAATGTTCAAACAGTGTGTTCCTCCCTGCCCACGTTATTTAACGGGTGGCACACACACGAGCTTTGTGTCATTTGTTTGGGAGTGGAGCATGCGGCCTTAGCCTTCGAGGGGGCTGAGTGCCAACACTGTGAAATGCTACCGCTTCGGATGCTCCGCTCTCGCCTGTCACTCTTTGACGAGAGTGGGCAGGCTCGCGATCCTCAGGGATCAGGACCCGCGTTTGCCGAGGCAGCGCGGAGAATGCATTCCTGGGGATCGCAAAAGGATCTTTCGGAGGGGTTGGAGACGGGTCCGAGGGCCTTTTCTCCTTCCTTACCCGGGAGATCCAGCGCTCTCCCCCCGGTGTCGGAAGCACGCTCTGCGGTTTCTTCCGCCCGGGGAGAGAGTCCTCTTTTACTTCAGTGCTCTTCCTCCGAGGTGGTCGATGTGATGAGTATTCAGAGTGAAAGCACACACACACATGGGGAAATAGATTCGCCACCTATTTCCCTAGCATATGAGGAGTTGGTGGAGGTGATTACTAGGGCTGTAGATAAATTAAATCTGAGAATATTAGCGCTCGTCTAATTTACTTTGGGACGAGCGCTAATATTCTCAGATTTAATTTATCTACAGCCCTAGCTTTCTCCCTTCAGTTACATCATCTCCATCACGAGGCCTTCCCTTTTTTCCTGATTTACACACTGAGCTATCTAAATCGTGGAATAAGTCGTACTCATCTCGTCTTTTTAGCCCTCAAGTTAAGTTATATTCTGATATAAGAGGGCTGAAAGAGTACGGATATGAGGCGATGCCCCAGGCTGAACAGACACTCGCGAGTTATTTATCACCTGGTCCAGCATCATCTTTGAAGGCTTCAGCATTGCCCACTAAGCCGCTTAAAGCCACTTCGGGTTTAGTGGGTAAAGCTTATTCGGCAGCAGGTCAAGCTGGAGCGTGTTTACACAGAATGGCAGTGCTCCAGGCTTATCAAGCTGACCTGCTGGGGGATATTGATAAGAGTGAGGGAGTTAGTCCTGACGAAATTCGAGAACTTCGTCGGGCTACCGATCTGTCTCTCAGGGTGACTAAAGAGACCGCCAGTGCAATTGGTCGTTCTATGGCCGCCCTGGTTGCCACTGAGCGGCACATTTGGTTAAATTTGGCCGAAATAAAAGAAAAAGATCGAGCTTTTTTATTAGATGCTCCGGTTGATCCTTCTGGTCTCTTCGGCGACGCAGTTCATACGGTCGTCGAGAGATTTCAAGAATCTAAGAAGCAATTGGATGCTTTTAAAAAGTTTCTCCCTCGCCGTGTCCAACCCCCTGGGGCTGCTGGGCGTGAGCGGCCCCAGCCATCCTGCTCCTTGTATCGTGTGCAACAAAAAGGGTTGCGTCTCGTGCACCTCCACGTAAACACTGGAAACAGACGCAACACTCCAACCGGAGTCTTCTAAGTCGAAGCCGGATCTGAGGACCGTTCTTCAGGCGAAGAAGACTTCGGTTAAAAAAAAAAAGGTCTTGATGTTCGTGCGTCAGACCTGTGAGGACAGCCCCGACCGAAGTGGAGCGGTGTACACCTCAGAATACGGTGCCCGTTCCACTTCGGGGTCCTCACGGGACCGTTCTGCCAACCCCGCCACCCTTGGTGCTTCGGGGCACAATGGTCCCCAGCGAGTCGCTGATGCTATGCTGTGGCACAGCATCGATTTCGCTCCCTCTGAGGGGGGTTTTAGAGCAGCCAGTTCAGGTAGCTCCTGCCATTATGTTTCAGGCTCCAGAATTAGCTGTCTCGGTAACACCAGAGTTTTACTAAGTTCCCTTAGTAAATTTTCTGGCAGCGTGGAAGCTTCTGCCGAATATTTCTCGTTGGGTCCTGCAGATTGTAGAGAAAGGATACAGAATCCAGTTTGGTTCTCGTCCTCCTCGTTACAACGGGGTGTTGCCCACAGTGGTGCATCCCGAGCAGGCTCTGGTAATGGAGCAAGAGGTAAAGGCCTTGTTAGCAAAGGAAGCTATAGAACAGGTGTACTCACCCGACCGAGAGTTGGGTTTTTACAGCCGTTACTTTATTGTTCCAAAAAAGGATGGAGGGTTGCGTCCCATTCTAGATCTTCGTCTGTTAAATCGGTCAGTTCAGAAACTAAAGTTCAAGATGCTGACACTCAAACAGATCGTGACTCAAATCAGATCCGAGGACTGGTTTGTCACGATGGATCTGAAGGACGCCTTCTTCCATATCTCCATCCTCCCTCAGCACAGGAAGTTCCTAAGGTTTTCTTTCGGGGGCAAAGAATACCAATATCGGGTTCTTCCTTTCGGTCTAGCTTTATCACCCCGCACGTTCACGAAATGCGTGGATGCAGCTCTAGCCCCTCTCAGACTTCAGGGCATACGTATTCTGAACTACATCGACGACTGGCTGATTCTAGCGGAATCAGAGCAGTTGGCGGTTCGGCACCGAGGTGTCGTTCTCGCTCATATGCAGATGTTGGGGTTGAGGCTCAATGCCAAGAAGAGTGTGCTTTCTCCAGTACAGAGAACCACTTTCCTTGGTGTGGTATGGGATTCAGTGACGATACGGGCCACTCTATCGCCCGTTTGTGTAGCTGCTATTCTTACAGCCACAAAAGAGCTGAAGCTAGGCCAGTCACGCACTGTAAAAGAGTTCGAGAGACTGTTGGGTCTTTTGGCAGCAGCGTCCAACGTGATACCTTTTGGCCTGCTGTACATGTTGCCTTTACAGTGGTGGCTCAGGACCAGAGGGTTTCTCCCCGAGCGGAAACCCACTTTGTATGATCAAGGTCACGCGGCGGTGCCTTCGTGCCTTAGTTATGTGGTGGAAGCACTGGTTCTTAACCCAGGGTCCGGTGTTGGGAGCTCTTTGCCATCGTGTTACTATTTCGACAGATGCTTCCCTCACTGGCTGGGGAGCGGTAATGGAAGGCCGCTCGGTTCAGGGTCTGTGGAAGAGTCATCATCTTTCGTGGCACATAAATTGCCTTGAGATGATTGCTGTCTTCAATGCGTTGAGGCAGTTCCTCCCAGACCTGAGGGGCCATCATGTGCTCGTACGAACAGACAACACATCGGTGGTCTCTTATCTGAACCGTCAGGGGGGTCTGCGTTCGTGTCCGCTCTGCAAACTGGCGCACCAGATCCTCCTGTGGTCTCTGGGGAAGGTACTCTCTCTGAGGGCAGTGTATATTCCTGGAGACCAGAATATAAGAGCAGACATCCTGTCGAGGCAGGAGCTGAGGCCAGGGGACTGGAGACTCCACCCCGAGGCGGTGGAGAAAATCTGGGAGTTTTACGGCCAAGCAGAAGTGGATCTGTTTGCGTCTCAAAATACGACACACTGTCCTCTGTGGTTCTCCCTTACTCAACCAGCCCCCCTGGGGCTGGATGCTATGGTGCAGACGTGGCCGAGGCTACGTCTGCACGCTTTTCCCCTGTTGCTCTGCTCCAGGAGTTCTGAGCGGAGTCCGTCGGTA
Organism: Chrosomus eos; assembly: GCA_036326025.1. NCBI lineage: Eukaryota > Metazoa > Chordata > Actinopteri > Cypriniformes > Leuciscidae > Chrosomus > Chrosomus eos. The sequence continues at coordinate 6,157,342 of CM070837.1, read as the reverse complement.
CGGATAAGCCTACTGCTAGTAGCCCTTTATGGCAGGACGCTTACGTCAGGTCTATGTCCTTCCACGCTCAAGGTCTACGTGGCGGCCATTGCGGCTTACCACGCCCTGGTGAGGGGTACATCGTTGGGTCGAGACCCCCTGATTACACGTTTCCTTCGTGGCACTTTAAGGCTAAGGCCTGCAACTCGCACTAGGGTGCCAGCTTGGGATCTTGCTATAGTACTAGAAGGCCTGTCTAGGGCTCCATTCGAGCCCTTAGATTCGGTTTCAGATAAGTTTCTTACCCTTAAGACTATCTTTCTGCTAGCTATTTCGTCCCTTAAGAGAGTTGGAGACCTTCAGGCCCTTTCGGTTTCCCCCACTTGCCTTGAGTTTGCACCGGGGATGGTCAAGGCATTCTCATATCCAAAACAGGGATACGTCCCTAAGGTGCCGACCTTGACTCCGAGGCCTATTGTGCTGCAGGCTTTCTGTCCTCCTCCTTTTACATCTGCGGACCAGGAAAGGCTGAACCTCTTGTGCCCAGTGCGAGCACTGGACACTTATGTGCATCAGACATCTTCATGGAGGAAGTCCGACCAATTACTGATTTGCTTTGGATCACCTAAGAAAGGTCTTCCTGCTTCTAAACAGACGGTTAGTAAGTGGATAGTTGAGGCTATTGCACTTGCATACGAGTACTCGTACCAGACGTGTCCTTTGGTGGTCCGAGCTCACTCTACTAGGAGTATGGCGGCCTCTAAAGTCTTACTATATGGGGTTTCTCTTCAAAACGTCTGTGATGCGGCAGGCTGGTCCTCTCCGCTCACATTCGTTAGATTTTACAGTTTAGACCTGGATGCTGCCCCAGGTTCTCAGGTGCTTAGTGCTTAGTTACAACAGACTGACACTCAGGTACTTGGAATTCTGGCGCTTTGGCTATTCTCGTTCCCAAGGTGTCGCTGGACGCATCGTTAAGTTCCCTCGATAGGGAACGTCTCAGGTTACGTCTGTAACCATAGTTCCCTGAGACAGGGAACGAGACGATGCGTCACCCTGCCATACTTCCTGCATCCCTGTGATCGGCTTGCTTCGGCAAATTTCGAAGCTAATGCCGGTTTGCACCGGATGTGCTTTTATCATTTCCTGGTCATGACGTCACCCGCCCATGACGCTCATTTTTTCCATTGGACTAGTTGACATAGATGCTTCAGACGCATTCACGCTGGGGGCGTTCCCAAGGCGTCGCTGGACGTAACCTGAGACGTTTTCTGTCATTATGATTGTTCATTGTTAAAGATGCAACCATTCTATCTTTCCCTGATCTTGTATGTAACTATAAGTTCTACAATAAGAAAATTAAATGAGCGACAGGAGCACTAACACCTCATAACATCAGTAACTCGACAGCCGTACCTAGAATGGTTTTCCTCAGCGTTTGTAATGTCTGCACATTGCTCACAGCACACAGCTGTGCAGCTGCTCGAAGATCTCGCCTTTGGAGAAGACTGTTGATTTTTATCAAAGATATTTTACCCACAATAATAATGATAAATGTTGATGACCAAAACTTTTTTTACTGAAAATTATACATTTTAGTAAAACAAGCAAAATGTAATTTGTTTTGTCATATGACATGGATATGTATGAATACACACTACATACATGCAGTAAATACAGTTATAGCCAAGCAATGAAATAAAGCATAAATATATTAAATAATTGTATTTTATTTACTGACAACAATAAGACACATGTATAAATAAGTAAAATAATGAATAACCATCACAATAAACAAATGCATATACAAGTCAACAACAGAAGAAACAAGGCTTTATTCAAACTAGAATCATGTATTTACAGGCGATGAACCCCACATCCGACTCCATCTAAACACAGTGGTTCGCATTCTGCGGCTTTATTCTGATGAATCAGCTGACCACCAGAGGTGACAGAATTAGGCAATAAGGGCAGGTGGAGTGAGGGAGGGACTCATAAGTGCAGGTGCAGTGATGGAGGGACTCGTAAGGGCAGGTGGAGTGATGGAGGGACTCGTAGGGGCAGGTGGAGTGATGGAGGACTCGTAAGGGCAGGTGGAGTGATGGAGGGACTCGTAAGGGCAGGTGGAGTGATGGAGGGACTCGTAGGGGCAGGTGGAGTGATGGAGGGACTCGTATGGGCAGGTGTAGTGATGGAGGGACTCGTAAGGGCAGGTGGAGTGATGGAGGGACTCGTAAGGGCAGATGGAGTGATGGAGGGAGTGATGGAGGGACTCATAAGGGCAGGTGGAGTGATGGAGGGAGTGATGGAGGGACTTGTAAGGGCAGGTGGAGTGATGGAGGGACTCGTAAGGGCAGGTGGAGTGATGGAGGGACTCGTAAGGGCAGGTGGAGTGATGGAGGGACTCGTAAGGGCAGGTGGAGTGATGGAGGGAGTGATGGAGGGACTCATAAGGGCAGGTGGAGTGATGGAGGGAGTGAAGGAGGGACTTGTAAGGGCAGGTGGAGTGATGGAGGGACTCGTAAGGGCAGGTGGAGTGATGGAGGGACTCGTAAGGGCAGGTGGAGTGATGGAGGGACTCGTAAGGGCAGGTGGAGTGATGGAGGGAGTGATGGTGGGACTCGTAAGGGCAAGTGGAGTAATGGAAGGACTCGTAAGGGCAAGTGGAGTGATGGAGGGACTCGTAAGGGCAAGTGGAGTGATGGAGGGACTCGTAAGGGCAGGTGGAGTGATGGAGGGACTCATAAGGGCAGGTGGAGTGATGGAGGGAGTGATGGTGGGACTCGTAAGGGCAAGTGGAGTGATGGAGGGACTCGTAAGGGCAAGTGGAGTGATGAAGGGACTCGTAAGGGCAAGTGGAGTGATGAAGGGACTCGTAAGGGCAAGTGGAGTGATGAAGGGACTCGTAAGGGCAGGTGGAGTGATGGAGGGACTCGTAAGGGCAGGTGGAGTGATGGAGGGACTCGTAAGGGCAAGTTGAGTGATGGAGGGACTCGTAAGGGCAGGTGGAGTGATGGAGGGACTCGTAAGGACAAGTGGAGTGATGGAGGGACTCGTAAGGGCAGGTGGAGTGATGGAGGGACTCGTAAGGGCAGGTGGAGTGATGGAGGGACTCGTAAGGGCAAGTGGAGTGATGGAGGGACTCGTAAGGGCAGGTGGAGTGATGGAGGGACTCGTAAGGGCAAGTGGAGTGATGGAGGGACTCGTAAGGGCAGGTGGAGTGATGGAGGGACTCGTAAGGGCAAGTGGAGTGATGGAGGGACTCGTAAGGGCAGGGGGAGTGATGGAGGGACTCGTAAGGGCAAGTGGAGTGATGGAGGGACTCATAAGGGCAAGTGGAGTGATGGAGGGACTCGTAAGGGCAGGTGGAGTGATGGAGGGACTCATAAGGGCAAGTGGAGTGATGGAGGGACTCATAAGGTGAGGTGGAGTGATGGAGGGACTCATAAGGTGAGGTGGAGTGATGGAGGGAGTTTAGTGTGTTTTGGGGATGACGCTCACTGATTTCTTTTTGTAATAAGGAGAATACAACTACTAGTTTGCTCCGTTCGAGCTTGTCTCCTCTATTGTTTGAATTTAGTTAATTTGTTTTCTTTTCCTATTTTTTTTTTTTTAAATATTTGTATATTATTTTATATGACTTTATTATTGTCTGCTCTGATCATACAGTGATACAATCAAACTGTGATTCATTGTAACTATGTTTTGAAGTTTGTTTTTGATTTATTTTTCAGTCGCTGGGGTCCCACTGGTGAAGGGTCTCTTGTGGTGGTGGTGGTGCTCCTCCAACGATTGCCGTGCGACACTTTTTAAGTGTGTGTGTGTGTGTGGTGTGTGTTGTGTGTGTGTGTGTGGTGTGTGTGTGTGTGTGTGTGTGTGTGTGTGTGTGTGTGTGTGTGTGTGTGTGTGTGTGTGTGCGTGTGTGTGTATACAATATATACACACAGACATAATATATGTAAATATAATAATGTATGTATATATAAACAAATATATTATGTAAACAAAAACATTTATGTTAGATGCAATTAACACACACACACACACACACGTCTGGTTCGCTATCTTTGTGGGGACTCTCCATAGGCGTAATGGTTTTTATACTGTACAAACTATATATTCTGTCCCCCTACACTGCCCCTGTCCCTAAACCTACCCATCACAGGAGACATTCTGCATTTTTACATTTTCAAAAAACATTACTTAGTGTGATTTATACGCTGTTTTCCTCTTGGGGACCGCTGACTGGTCCCCACAATGTAGGTGACCTCAGGTTTTACTATACTTGTGGGGACATTTGGTCCCCACAATGTTATATAAACATGGGCACACACACACACACACACACACACACACACCACACACACACACACACACACACACACACACGTTCCCCCCTACAGTGGTCTTGGGGCATGACTGTCAGAATAAGGTTAAAACAGATCAACATGGCAAATTTCATTATTAAAAAACTGTTTGAAAACTGTAGTGCACACCATTAAGATGATACAATCACAATTTATTTCCTAATGATTAAAACTTGCATCTTTGAAAAAAGACAAATTCACAGAGATCACAGAGTACACATTTAAAAAATAAAAAAATAAACAGGAATAAATAGGAATAACAACCTGAATTTAAAAAAAAATACAAATAAAAAAATTAAACCTATAATAGCATTGGTCTATTCTCACAAATCCATTGTCTTAACATGAATATACATGTGTACTTGTGCAATATTTTAGGGTATGTTTATAGTTTTTGGAGGATGCCAGAAGTGATGACTGAATTGTTGTTGAATGGAAAAGAGTGTTTGAATAAATATTTTGAATGAAATATATGACTTACACACACAAAAGACACTGGCTGCCAGCTACTGGTGTAATGATGTAAACAAAAAACAAGTCACTAAACAAATCCATAAATCACTGTTTTTAGTGAATTGATTCATTGAATCAAGTACAAAGATTATTTGATGTTTTTATTGATATCTTTCATTTTCATTACCAATAAAAATGGGTGTTGTGATGTGTAATAATAATAATGTTATATAAATATCATTAATATATATGTATTATATTTGTTTCTATTTTCAAACAAATTATATTCTCAATTGTTAAAGTAAGCCATTTAAAACATTAACAGGTGGTTCTTGTACTAAACTATAAAAATGTGGCTGTTATTATTTATATAATAACTGTTATATAATATTATTGTCTTATATGTTTTATGTATAATGTAACGCCTTGCGATGTTGGAGCAAAAAGGCATTTTCTAGAGAGAAGCAAGTCTTCAGACATGGCTGGGAAAGATTGTCCTGGATGGAGATCTTCCACATGAGATTCAGAGCCACTGAAGGTCCAGTGCAGTGCAGCTTTCTCCTCTTGAAGAGATTGTTCACATTGCTTTGACATCGATGTTGGCGACTCCATGCACCTGAGTTAGTTGACGACAGTCGAGTGAAGCTAGAAGTTTCTGTGGCCCAGCCTCAGAGGGAATAAACTTCTCTGTCAGCGTCACCGTGGCCAAGCTTTGTATATCTCTGAGAAAAAATATAAACAATAGAGAGTGAGAAAAAACATGTTTCCGTGTTTTTTAATTGATTTGTTACACTGCATTTTTTTGCTAAATATTGATATTATGTTATATCAGTTACTAGACTGTGAAACGGTTAACAAAATGTATTACATTTATACCTTGTGTATGCTTTTGGAAATATAGTTTGGCTTTTTCTGTTTTGCCATAATTGCATTTTTAAAATATAATATTCAATATTCAAATAGACAGTTATTTTAATTGGTAATACTATTTAGTTTTTTTTTTTTTTATCAAATAAATGCAGCTTTGGTGAACATAAAATAATTATTTTTAAAAGCATTCAAACCTCTTATGGACCCCAAACTTTTGAGAGATAGTTGTTCTAACAACTGTGTATTGAAAGCAGTCACAGACCATAATGAGGACAACCACATCTGGTGTACATTTGACATTGAGCATCTTACCCGTAGGAAACCTCCCTGACACTCTGCAATCCCAGTCCTTCAATGCGAAACTTCACGTTCTTCAGTGTGCGCTTAAGTGGGTTCTGGAAAACGATCGTAACCTTCAACTCTTTCCCAACTACTACAGCATCTCCTTCAGGCTGAAAGGTAGAGGAGCTCACATTTACAACAAGTGTCATGACATTAAATGAGATTTCAGAGTTGATTCCATAAAACTAATTCACCAAATAAAACCTAAAATTGGCCTTCTAACCATAATTTACCACACATATTAGTCTCCATATATACATGTGAATCATTTTGAGTTTAAAACAGAGAAGTCTTTTAAACTCACTTTGATGACTATGTCTGGTGTGCGCAGTCTGAAGCGAAACTGGGTAGCCAGAACCTGTTGGGTCTGTGTGACCCGTCCAGTGAGAGTGAGCATCAGCATGGCCTGGTCCACCAGCTGGTCTTTATAGTGATCATATGGCAGGCACCACTCCACAGTCTCAACTATGACGAGTAAGAGCGTAAAATTAATCTCTAATTGGCATCAGTAATCCAATATGAATTAAACATTGCATTATTGCACTCTGTTAAGGTCTCTCACCTTCATTGGGTTGGAGTTCGATGGGTACCTGGTCTTTCTTTACTGTAGATTTATACACCCCAGTATAGTACATAATAGCCACCTGGCTGTGGAGGTTGAAAGTGCGCTGTTCTGCACTTGCGTTCTTCACCGTGACGTTCAGTTTAGCGTCTGCACCAAGCCGAGGCTCTTCTCCATCCATGGTGATCTGAACGGTGACGTCATCCGCACTGGAGACAGCGTAGATCCCTGCTTTAGAGCCGTACTGACAGGCTGTTTCCACAGCAATGCGTTCTTCCTCTGAATCTAACAAAGGAATAATGTGCGAGATGTAGAAAGGACATGTGACGCTCATTGTTTTGTCTGGATTTTTTAATTTATTCATAATTACATTTAAAAGATGCATTTAAAAACTTTTTAAAAGATGCATACAAAGAGCTTTTTCTCTCTTTTTTAGAGAGAGAGAGAGAGAGAGAGAGAGAGAGAGAGAGAGAGAGAGAGAGAGAGAGAGAGAGAGAGAGAGAGAGAGAGAGAGAGAGAGAGAGAGAGAGAGAGAGAGAGAGAGAGAGAGAGAGAGACTGAGACTGTGTCTTTTCCCCAATATAGGAAATACAAAAAACTTCCAAACTTAAAAATTTAATTGATGTTCAACAAATAAAAAACAGATTTAATACAAATGAACAAATGATAAAGCTCGGGTTGCTAAATATTTGATCCTTAACATCTTGTTAATGTCTTACTTATCTTACTTATTGTTAATGATATGAATACAGACTATAACCTAGATGTGCTGTGTTTGACAGAAACCTGGCTAAAACCAAAGAATAACATTACTTTAAGTCCACCCCGCAAGATTACGGTTATAAACATGATTCTCGTATGAAAGGCAAATGGGGGAGGTGTTGCTGTAATTTATTAGCCTGGGTTTCCCCATACTGCCTTACCGCAGCGCGATTCAATTCACGCTGAAAGGCAGTCTGGATACCATGGCCAGATTTTTCGCCTCGTTTAGGGAACCAATCACAGAACGGGATCACAGAACGGGGAGGGAACAGCAAGACGATGACGACATATGTTGGCTATGAGCATTTGATAGACATTCTTAGCACCCAATAAACAGCGCCGGGCATTCGTAAACCACGCCTCAAATACGAGAAAATGTACATGTGGTTCCCAGACCCAAGTCTCAACGAGAATTGGGTCTGGCGTTAGCCAGGCTAGTAATTTATAAGTCTAGTTTCAAATATAATTATTTTGACGTATTGGTGCTTAATGTAACAATATCTAGTGTAAATGATAAATCACATTTGAGATTTGTGATGGCTACTGTATACAGCCCACCAGAGCACCATACAGAATTTGCTGACTTTGTATCAGAGTTAGTATTGGCTGCAGATAAAGTCCTAGTTGTTGGTGATTTCAATATACATGATAACGAAAAATATGCATTAATATTGGCATTTAAAGACATTCTTAACTCTATTGGAGTAAGACAACACGTGTCAGGACCTACTCATTGTCGTAATTATACTCTAGATCTAATATTATCACATGGAATAGATGTTGATGCCATTGAAATTCTGCAGCCGACCTCTCAGATCATTATCTAGTCTTGTGTAAACTTAATTTAGCCAAGGCTGCAAAGATGACTCCGTGTTACAAATATGTTAGAGCTATCACTTCTGCCACTAAAGATTGCTTTATAAATGTAGTCTCACTGACGAAAAATTTGATTTGTTCATTGCTATAGGAGAGGGTGAATATTAGAAACTTTTTAAATCATCTAAATCGACAACATGTATGTTAGACCTTATACCGACTAAATTCTTCCAGAGATCATAGATCCTCTTCTTAATATCATTAATTCATCTTTTGCTATGATTAAACCGATTGTTAAAAAAACGAAACTTAATCCTACAGAATTAGTCATCTTTTTTGTCAAAGATACTAGAAAAGGCAGTATCTTCACAACTATGTTTCTTTTTAGAAAGAAATGGCAATCCCAATCAGGATTTAGACTGTATCATAGTACTGAGACAGCTCTCATTAGAGTCACAAATGATTTGCTCTTATCATATGATTGTGGTTGTATCTCTCTATTATTGTTACTCGACCTTAGTGCTGCAATTGACACTATCGACCACAACATTCTTTTAAATAGACTCTAATTATGTTGGATTATTATTAAATAGACAGAAAATTATGTTGGAATTAGTGGAATTGCACTAGCATGGTTTAAATCATACTTATCTGACCATTATCAGTTTGCAGCAGTAAATGAAGAGATCAATCAAAAGTTCAGTATTGTGTACCACAAGTCTCAGTACTAGGACCGCTGCTGTTCACTCTGTACATGCTACCATTAGGAGATATCATTAGGAAGCATGGCATTAGTTTTCACTGTTATGCTGATGATACTCAGCTCTATATCTCTTGATGCCTTGACGAAACTTACCATCCACAAAATTAACGGAATACATAGCTGAATAAAAAACTGGATACACTAGTAATTTCCTATTACTAAATTCAGAAAAAAATGAGATTCTAATTATTGGACAAAAAACTTCCTCATGTAATAACCTAGAACAGTCTAACACTTGATGGCTGCTCTGTCAAGTCCCCGTCGTCGGTTAAGAACCTGGGTGTGCTCTTTGATACCAATCTTTCATTTGAAAGTCATGTGTCTAGTATCTGTAAAGATGCCTTTTTTCATCTTAAAAATATATCTAAATTACATATGCTCTCAATTAAAAAATGCAGAACAATTAGTTAATGCGTTCATGCCATCAAGGCTAGATTATCGTAATGCTCTACTGGGTGGTTGCCCTGCACGCTTAAAGGTCCCCTGACATGAAATTTTCACTTTCTGAGGTTTTTTAACATTAATATTAGTTCCCCTAGCCTGTATTTGGTCCCCTCATGTCGAGAATTTTCAATCGGTATAAACCGAGTTTTGGCTATCTATCTGAGAGCTCAGCTCAGACGAGCTGATCTTGAATCTCCTCCTTATGACGTCATAAGGAGGAAAGGTTACGTCCCCTTTCTCTGCTTTGCCCACACAGAGAATTTGGCTCGCCCATGAGAAAATGAGCTAGGAAGTACGAACACGCAAGCGCGATTTGAGTTTTTCCTCGAGAGATATAATGGCTTGCAAACGAGCAAAGCATGGCAGTTGATCAGTGTTCGGATGCACAAATGAACACAAAAGTATATTTTAGTTCCTTCATCCGAGCCTCTGAAGAAACAATGGGTTAATTTTTATTTTCTCTGGAAATGCGCCGACACAACTTCCCAAAGTTTTATATGGTCCAAACATTTCATCGACGACTGTTTCCTCAACTTGGGCCAATACAGAGCTGGCCAGTTCAGACAGGTAATCTTTCTCTCAAAATCGTTCAATACTGTTTATGCATCAGTAAGTCAAGCCAGTGACTAAAATATCAAGTTCACATCGTTTCTTTTAGTATGATGAAAAATCTTATTTAAATTATGAACAAATTATATACAGAAAGCGATCAAAGAACAATCTTTCCACACAGCGCGAGTTTATCTGGATAACTCGTTATGAAATCATGGTACTGCACAACGAAGCTCTTACTGTATGTACATCATCGTACATTGGTACATTGGTGGTGGTTGAGGAGATTCCCCCTTCTATGTAAAGCGCTTTGGGTGTCCAGAAAAGCGCTATATAAATGTAATGAATTATTATTATTATTATTATCGTGTTTGCATTGGTGAAAGCATTAGAGAGAGTGCAGAAACTGCGTGGCAATAATAAGATCTTCAGTCTCGCGATAAACAGACTGTCATTTACTCAATGCTCATCACGGCAACATTTTATGTGATGGGAATAGATCTAAATACTTTAAAAACTTCTCATGATTCGTTAATCTCGATAGCTGTATTAGTAAAAACGTATAATAACTGTAGTAAAAGTATTCGAGAGAGTTTCACATGTAATACGTAGCTATTTCATATGCAAGCATGTCAGCCAATCACAGCATTGTCCGGTTACACTGAATCCCACAGCAGCCAATCACAGCATTGTCCGCTTACACTGAATCCCACAGCAGCCAATCACAGCAGTGGCCGGTTACACTGAATCCCACAGCAGACACGCCCCTTCAAACAGAGTGTTCAAATCAGAGGCTAAAATCAGGCTAGGAAAAATGCCTTTTATTTCTAAATTATGACTAGTTTTGATCTAAAACACATACTAACATTATAAGGGCAACCCAGTAAACATTATAAAATAATAAAATAACCCCATGTCAGGGGACCTTTAATAAACAAACTACAGCTGGTCCAAAATGCAGCCGCTAGAGTTCTTACCAGAACCGGAAGTATGACCATAATAGCCCGGTTCTATCAACACTGCATTGGCTCCCTATTAAACATAGTGTAAATTGTAAAATATTGCTGATTACTTACAAAGCACTAAATGGTTTAGCTCCCCAGTACTTGAACGAGCTCTTAACGCATTATAGTCCTTCACGTCTATTGCGATCTCAAAATTCTGGCCAGTTGATAATACCTAGAATATCAAAATCGACTGCTGGCGGCAGATCCTTTTCCTATTTAGCACCAAAACTTTGGAACAATCTTCCTAACATTGTCCGGGAAGCAGACAAACTCAGTTTAAATCCAGAGTAAAAATACATCTCTTTGGCTTAGCATACACATAACACATTATAGACTTCTATAATTCAATGACAGGCTGCATAGTTTAGATCAGCCAGAACCGAGAACACTTCCCATAAATCCTGATGTACTTGGTATATCATAAGAAGGATGGTGTCTAAGCTAATATTAGTCTCTCTGTTTATCCCGAGGTTTACGGAAAACCGCCGGATCCAGGTCATATCCAGATCTAACCAAGGACCATCACATGGACACGACTACAACGCATCCCTGAAGTGCCAGCCTCATCACCACTGTGAAGGCCTCGTGGACACCTCAACAAACTTATCTCCATACCGGCGTGATGACTCCGACCCCCAAACAGATGGAACTGGATAAATATTGTGAAAGTTCTGATCCAATCTGACTTCTGACCTATAATGCTGCCTGAATCATAATCATACACTGTTCGTTCGTAGGCCAGAGGAGGACTGGCCCCCCGACTGAGCCTGGGTTCTCCCAAGGTTTTTTTCTCCATTTTGTCACTGATGGTTGTCGCCATTGGCATTTGGCTTGCTTAGTTGGGGACATTTAATTTTATATTTAACAATATTTTTACAACATTATGTCTTGGTTTATGACCTGAACTGAACTGAACTGAACTGTATTGTAAAAAGCACTATATAAATAAAGGTGACTTGTCTTGACTTGAAAGTGAAAGAGAAATATTATTATTACTTTTTACTTGCTGGTCACACCTCATTTAGAGCCACTTAATTGTAACTTCTTGAAATGGTTGTAAAATATTTTCTATAGAGAATAAAACAATATTAATACTTTTTACTATACTTAATTTTAACTTTATTGGAGTATTTTCTTTAGGAAACTTTAGGAAACCAATTTCACACCTTCCTTGTTATTTCAGGCCCCATCCACACTACTACATTTTCGTTTAAAAACGGAGACTTTTTGCTACGTTTGCACCTCCCGTCCACACTAAAACGGCAAAAACGAAGACCTAAAACGTAGAAGTTTAGAAACGCTGCAGACCCGTTTTGCGTTTTGAATCTCCGGAGGGCGTTTTAGTGTAGACGGGTCAAAACGGAGGAGTTTAGAAACGATGACGCAGATGCTCGCGCTCGGCTCTCTGATTGGGTGTCATCAGTCATGGCGTATCCTTACCTGATGCTATAACGTTAACTGCCAACATGCGCCGGAGGCAAGCTATTATTCCAGCGATCTGTGACAATTCCCGTGCCATGTGCAGCGGCGGTATCGACCGTACATGGAGCGTCGGTTTGGGGTTAAGCCGGGAAGAACCAGCGCATGCGGGATAATTTTATCAATGAAGTTGTGGTTCCTGAGTAATGGTGTTTACACCGGCACGCGCATGCCCAGTGTAGGTGAATGGTCACGTGATGCGCGTTTTCAGTCGTTTTTGTGTGGACTGAGATCGCAGCTAAAACGCTGGTGTGGACGGAGATAGTATTCGTTTTAATTCTCCGTTTTTAAACTAAAACGCAGTAGTGTGGATGGGGCCTCAAAGAAACCAACACCCTCTCTGAGAGGTGAATAATAATAATAATTCATTACATTTATATAGTGCTTTTATCGGCACTCAAAGCACTTTTACATAGAAGGGGGAATCTCCTCAACCACCACCAATGTGCAGCATCACCTGGATGATGCGACGGCAGCCATATTGTGCCAGAACGCCCACCACATATGGGGATGATTAGGAGGTCATGATGGACAGAGGTCAGGATGCCGGGGCTACACCCCTTCTTGTTTGAAAGACATCCTGGGATTTTTTGTGACCACAGAGAGTCAGGACTCGGTTTAACATCTCATCCGAAGGGCCGAAGGTGCTCTTTGGCGGTATAGTGTCCCCGTCACTATACTGGGGCGTCAGGACCCACACAGGCCACAGGGTGAGCGCCCCCAGCTGGACTCACTAACATCTCTTCCAGCAGCAACCTGGTTTTCACACGAGTCTCCCATCAGGTACTGACCAGGCTCAGCCCTGCTAAGTTTCAGTGGGGGACCAGTCTTGGGCTACAGGGTGATATGGCTGCTGATAGCATGTCCAATATACTTAATGATAGCATGTCCGATTCAACTGAACGAGCCAATTGTTGTCAATGAACCCATTGATTCTGTTCACAAAGCTCACTGAAATTTGAAAATTGGATTGATCTGTTCTTCAGTCAACATCTCCAGTCTCCTCCAGTTAACTCACTCACTGATTTATATATTATTAAGCACATTAAAAATAAAGTAATAGCTTGTTTTCACGTGACGTCACGCCACTGCGTTGCCCTGGCGCGAAATGCAGATGGAGGGCAGGAAGTGATTTTTCTATATTTAGGAAGCACTATAACAAACTCAAAATGCCTATTTTTGCGTCGTTTATGGTTGCTGAAATCGATCAAACCACGAGGAGTATTTATCGTGTGCCAAAAGTTGTTGTTCATAAGGGGGAAAAATACAAGAAATTGACAGAAAAACACCGGGGAAAATGCCTTGCAAACCTACGTCTGCGGTCGGGAGGAGCCGAATGGGAAAATGCCCGTGTGTGTGTGTGTGCAGTGATCACTTCGTCAAATGTGAGTTAATACATTATTTATGTGGCTTATAATTACATAATTCAGGTGTTTAAATACACTTATGTGGCTGTTTGTGTAACGTACCAGTTTCCAAACTTTGTAAAGTCAAAGTATGTCTGTAAGACGAGGTAGTTGCTGATATCTACCGCCTCGATGGCAGGCAAATCTCTCAATTCAGTTGAAAATCGGTCCTCTTCGTAACGTAAGGATCATGTCCAACATAGTCATGTCCAACATCGATTTTCTGTTTATATATTTATGTTGTAATAGCCTCAAAAGTAGTACAGTATGGACTTTCCTCCATCTCGTCCATTGCGCTCTTCACTTCCTGCCCTCCATCTGAATTTCGCGCGTCAACACAATCACGTGACTGCAAACCACCTATTTTGTACTTTTACTCAATTTGAAAATTAGCACATACTTTTACTGGAGTAACATTTTATGAAGGTATCTGTACTTTTTCTCAAGTGTTTTAAGTGTTTTAAACTAGAATTAGATTTAAATTTGATTAGGATTCACAGTTGTGTAAAGAAATCTGGAAATATATTTTTTCCCCCTCCATCTTTTCTTTAGGGTTTCAATTGTCAATCAATCAGACTACTTAGGTTTTTAGTTGATATAATATAATTTTAATATATATATATATATATATATATATATATATATATATATATATATATATATATATATATATATATATATATATATATATATATAAATTTTTTTTTTACCTTCCGAGTATTTGTAGAGGTGCGTGATGTCCTCTCGTTCATCAGAACCAACTGCTTTAGTGCTGATGCAGTGACCGACTGCTTTCTTCTTAACTAGGACGGGAGTGAAGGTGCCATCAGCAGTCCGCTGCCAGTAGACTTTATCACTGTTCACCTTGAACAAAAAAAAGAGTGAAACATTCAGTACCTACAAGACTCTTTCGGCCTCCTTTAAAAATAAAGTTTTTTAGGTATACCTCTGCAAATACAAATGGTGTGTCATGCTTGAGGAAAACTTGTCCATTCCGGACAGCAGCGACAGAAGCGGGGCCACAGCGAAAAACGCCCTGACTGGTCTCTTGAGGCGTGGCATCTACTGCCTGCCAACCCCCCAAACCCACGGGTAGATCTGGACGGGCCATCCAGCAGTCATTCCACACATGGAAGTTCCTGCAGAGACAAGACAGGGACGTTTGTATGTTTACTGCCATGTTTTGTTTGACGCTGATCCTATTACAGGCTTGAATGGTGCAGCATTGAGGAGTAACAATAATAGGTTAAAGTAACACCAAGTATTTTTTCCTCTTCGGTCGCCTACTGGTTGGAAACGAAATTGTCCATTGCCGCTGTCGTAAATAATTTAGCCTACCGTCGCACCGGTTACCCAGCACCGGTTTTAGAATGAACGATGTCCACAGACAAGGTAAAGTATGTTACATGATTTCATGAAAGGATGATATATTGCAACATCAAAAACGAAGAAAAACGAAATAATGACTATTGTAGCGCTTGACGTAAAGCAGTCGAATTTTGTAGTTCTTTTTTTGGTCGGGTTCCTACCCGAAACCCGAAGTTACATAGTGCCAGTAAAAGCGACACAGACTCCGCCAGGCTATGGCAGACGTGCCATTTAACTTATTTTAAGTCGATATACCATCACAAGGGTCTTGGAAATATATTATGAAGGTTAAAAAACTACTTATACCCCTTTTCCACCAAGGCAGAGCTGGTGCTGATTCGGAGCCAGAGCCTAGTTTCAATTCGGTTCTTTGTTTTTCCACACGCAAAGCACCAGCTCCGAACCAGGAAAAGTGGTTCTTAAGTAGCACCAAATCATTGCTGGTCTAGAACAGAGCCAAGTAAGAACCGCTTGCGTCAGGGGCTGGGGCGGGGTTACCGTGACCAACAAGACGAATAGAAACTTGTGACCGCCATTTTTAAATAGCAGCTAGTCGAGCTAATAGCAGCTTGATTATAATATCCGTCTATGTAAGTTACGGCGAGCTGCACAAACGCGTTGGATTCCGATGTATTTTTGCAAACCCATGAGCATCCATAGTACCGCAACGTCTGTTATTGTTGATGGCTTGTTCGAGATGCATCGGAGCGGCGCGGACCGATCGGAGCTGCGGGAGTGTTTGGAGATCATATGACTCCTTGTGCTTTTGGATCGCTTTCGCAGTGCTTTGATGTCATATGGCGATCGATCTGCGAGAAGCCGATGCATCTCGAACAAGCCTGGCGTGTTAGTGTTTGGCGCTACCGCACTAGCGTTGCTGGGCAACATGAGACGTATGCAGTGACGTAAGATCTGGCTCTGTTGTGGCTCTCTAGTCGGTGGAAAGGCAAACCGGTTCTTAGGAAGCTCGTCAGTCGAACCAACTCCGAACCAGCTCTGGCTCTGGCTCTGAACCAGCACCCGGTTCTTGTTGGTGGAAAAGGGGTATTAGTGTTACTTTAAGCTATTTAACATTACAGTGTACTCAGTACTTGTCTAGATTTGTTTAAAAGTTGCTTAAAATATTAAAATGAAATTTGAGCTAACCAGACAGAATCTTGATTAAGCTCCTCAATCGGCTCATAATTCTCATCTAAATACACATCTGTTGTCAAGGAAACATCTGTGTCATGAGCAGACTCGAAGTTTGTAACGCTCCGGGTGGGAATCCCTAAACACCTCATCACTGAAAATGAGAAAGAGGTTTAATTGTTATTCTCAAATCAAATTGACATTTGTTCTTACACATTCTCAGACACATGCTCTTACCTGAGGTGGTGACCCCAGAGAAGACCCAGCACTGCCCGTATTTGATCGGTGTTCCTCCGTTCTCGTAGTACTGTCTCAGGATGTCACTGCTGCCATTCCAGAACGTGGGGGCCATGCCATTATCGTACGTACCTGACCAGTTGCCTATCAACACACCGTTGTCATCAGGAGAGTTAATCTGTCAAACGACAAATTATTCTTCTATTGCATCTGGATATTTTTAATGGTTGAATTTATGCATTGTTCAGTCATGATAACTGATATGTTCTTTCAAGTTGGTTGGAGCAGCCAGTCGATCTTTCTTTCCTGTCTATGCAATCTTATTTTTTTCTGTCTTGATCTCAGTTGTGTGGGCCATGAGAATATCTTTAACCCTCCTTCTCCCAGCACCACCTGTCTAGATCTCTACTGGGTTCTCCCTATTTTACCTTGCAGCAGCAGCATGTTTCCAATAGTGCTGATGCAGTCGGTCATGAGGTGCCCCCCCCCCTCCCCCCCCCCCACCCAAAAACCTGCACAATAGAAATTCTAAATTAGAATAGTTAAACATAAACACTACTAAGCTCAATCCAATTCACCCTGCCCTACCCTTGTTTTTGAGTATACCCTTGTCCCTTAAAACAGAGTTACAAGGGCCAAGTGGTTGAAATATTCCCTACGAAATGAAACAACCCTTCATGAACCGATACGTCATCAGTCGTCGGCGATGGCTCTGACTTTACGAAGTTTTAACAGGATTTCTCCATGACAACGACTGACAATCAGCGTAGCTGCTCTTAACTTGAGGAAACATGATGATTATAACATTCCTTCCTCGAAATGGATGTCTTTTTTTTGTTTCGGAAAGGTAATTATTTTACAATTTCTTAATTAAATGACTATATTATTATTATAAGAGTGAATAAAGTGTAGGAACAATACTTTAATAAAGTGTATGGTGGTGTCATCTGGTGCTAAATTTAAATATTTAACTGTTTGCGAAGCCATCTCGCTGGCGATTCATGATGCATTCTGTGAACTTTCTCGCAGCCCTCGGTTTGGAGTGTGCCTCTGAAAAATCTCCGTTTCGAGGGCTATGTAGCCCTACCCCTTCGCCCTACCGCTCTATCGCAACAAGAATTGGGACACCCTACCCCTAGACGTGAACACGCAAAACGGGTGGGTGGGGCCAAGGGGTAGGGGCAAGGGGTGGATTGGGATTGAGCCTAAGTCTCACCCTTTGGGTAATGCTGGGAAATAGTAATCCCAGCCCAGTTTCAGTTCCATTTAAGTTTGTCTAGAGAAAAAAAGCTTTCATAAAATTTAAAGCAATGAAACATTTCAGATTATTTATCAGTTTTGTGAACTCAAAAGAAAAATAAAGTTCTAAATACTCAAAAAAGTTAATTTGATGGAACCAATATGTTTAATTTAAGTTTACCCAAAGTTTAAAGGGTACCTATCATGGAATTTTGAAAATTACCTTTCATGTAGTGTGTAACATAGATCTAAGTGAACGAAAACATCCTGCAAAGTTTTAAATATGAAAGTTCACCGTATACAAAGTTATTGTCTCTCAAAAGTAAGAGTCGACTCTGAGTCGCTGATATGAATCGATAGACGGACGATGCATTTTCTCTAACTTTCGTACGTCAAGTTATTTGAATAAGACACGCCCACTCATTGCGCGCGCCAGAAAACAGTGAAAACAACATGTCGACGAGCTGTTCTGAAGTGCGAATCAAAAGCGAACTTTTTTTTCACTGCCCAGGAACGAGCATGTGAAGAATCTGGCTAGAGTTTATATTACAACTATACCACACAGGTATAGCCACCATGAGCTGTGTTCGCGTTATTTTAATGAGGATTCCTTTACAAACATAAATGCTTTCAAGTGTGGATTCGCGAGTCGCCTGATACTGAAGGAAGGTTCAGTACCAAGTTTATTTGGATCGGCTTCATCCTCCGAATCACAACCTGTAAGTACTGTTAATAATTGTTGCTTTTATGGGTTTTGTAGCATGCTCAATAATGTGTGTGTGTGTGTGTGTGTGTGTGTGTGTGTGTGGTGTGTTGTGTGTGTGTGTGTGTGTGTGTGTGTGTCAGTTATGCTCAACGCAGCTTAGGTCTCCAAGCTGTGTGTGTGTGTGTGTGTGTGTGTGTGTGTGTGTGTGTGTGTGTTGTGTGTGTGTGTCAGTTATGCTCAACGCAGCTTAGGTCTCCAAGCTGTGTGTGTGTGTGTGTGTGTGTGTGTGTGTGTGTGTGTGTGTGTGTGTGTGTGTCAGTTACGCTCAGTGCTTAGGTCTCCAAGCTCTGTGTGTGTGTGTGTGTGTGTGTGTGTGTGTGTGTGTGTGTGTGTGTGTGTGTGTGTGTGTGTGTGTGTGTGTGTGTGTGGTGTGTGTGTGTGTGTGTGTGTGTGTGTGTGTGTGTGTGTGTGTGTGTGTGTGTGTGTGTCAGTTACGCTCAGCGCTTAGGTCTCCAAGGTGTGTGTGTGTGTGTGTTTTTTGAAATATGTAAAATGTTTGTCATTGTTATTGGAGTTGTCATAAAGAATAGAGCGTATTGTAGTACTGCAGTGCTTTATCAATATGTTTAAGCTTTGGGTTAACGCGAAAAATAACTGACTGGGTCATCTGACCAATCACCGCCGATTAGCGTCACGCAAAGGCGGGGTTTGAAAAATGAGTCATCAAACGAATCATTTGGGAATCGCTGAGCAAATCAGGTAAAAATAAATGCATATTATAAGACAACAAAAGTGTTTTTTGTCATTGCATGCATGTAAAACTGTTGTTGGGGACTCCCAGAACAACATTAGGAACATTTTAAATGCCATAATAGGTACCCTTTAAAGGGTACCTATTATGGATTTTTGAAAATTGCCCTTCATGTAGTGTGTTACATAGATCTACAGTAAGTGAACAAAACCATCCTGCAAAGTTTTAAACATGAAAGTTCACCGTATACAAAGTTATTGTCTCTCAAAAGTAAGAGTCGACTCTGAGTCGCTGATATGAATCGTTCAACGAACGATGCTTTTTCTCTAACTTTATGACGTCACTTGTATATGTTATTTGAATAAGATACGCCCACTTATTGCGTTCGGACTGGAGATGGCAGGGAAAACTAACATCATGTCGACGAGACGCTGTGTTTTGAAGTGCGACGCAAAAGCAACTTTTTTCATCTGCCAGTGAGGAGCATTTGAAGACTAAGTGGCTACAGTTCATATATACAACTACACAAAGCAACTTACCCACTAGAGCGAACCTAGACCTGCTAAAAGGACTTTGGACCTTGTTCTGTTGTTGCATCATTTTGAAGATGATTGCTTCACCAAACCTAAATGCTATAAGTATGGATTTGCTAGGCAGGCTGGATACTGAAAGGTTCATGTACCAAGTTTATATTTGGATCAGCTTCCTTTCTTCTCGAATCACAATCTGTAAGTATTGGTTAATATTAATTGTTGCTTTTTATGGGTTTTTGTAGCTTTTGAGCGGCGCGGAGTGTGTGTGTGTGTAAGTTATGCTCAGCGCAGCTTCTAGGTCTCCAATGTCAATTTTTTTTTAAATATGTGAAATGTTTGTCGCTGTTATTGGAGTTATCATAAAGAATAGAGCAATACCTAAGTACTGCATTGCTTTATCAATATGTTTATGCGTTGGGCTAACACAAACAATAACTGACTGGGTCATCTGACCAATCACCGCAGATTAGCGTCACGCAAAGGAGGGGTTTGAAAAATGAGTTGAAAAACGAATCAGGGAGTTGGTGAGCAAATCAGGTAAAAATAAATGCATATTATAAGACAACAAAAGTGTTTTTTTGTCATTGTATGCATGTAACTGTTGTTGGGGACTCCCAGAACAATATTAGGAACATTTTAAATGCCATAATAGGTACCCTTTAACCAATTTTTTTTTAGCATTAGGGTTTACAGTGAATGATAATGTTCATGAAAGATGTTGTTATAGACTGCAATACGATAGGGGGCCCAGAGAAGAAAGTTGTCATTATAAATAGACCCGTGACCAGAAATAATAATGACCCCTTAAAATGAGCATTCAAACTCACCATTGCAGATAAAAGCCTGACCACATTGACAGGATCTCCCCATCCTGATGCTGGGGTACCACTTTGCTCCAGCAAAAACAGACATGATGGAAGGATGCTATTATCAAACTAAGATACAGAAGAATGTGTTTTGTTAAAAAAATTATTTTATCTTTGAATGAAATTAAATATAATCTAATTTGAAATCTGTTTTTCTGCCATACGTTCTAGCTGAGATGGAATTAAGTTTTTATGAAAACAATAGATATGTTTATTTTGCTCTGACCTGGCCAAAATTCCACGGCCTGCCTCCGATCTGGTTGTCAGTTCCGTAATAGATTATTCCCATGTCATTTAAAACATACTCTTTCCTGTCTTCCTCATTATCCATGTACACAGAGTCGCCTAGAAGAGGAAGAGAAAGAGGATGAAGCAGAGTTTCCATTTCCCAGCATCTTGGAATGAGAAAGAATGTTCGAAAATAAAGGACAAAAATGAGGTGGCACTGTCCACAAATGGGACAAAACAGGCACTGAAACTAATACTCCTACTACTTCTTAATGACTTATTTTTCATTACATGATATATATTTGTCTTGATTAAATACTTGATGTACTTATATCTGTCTGTCCAAATCATGGATGTCACAATTAAAGACTCAATATAATCATACGTTATGAAGTTGTGCGCAAAATGTGGGACAGTAAAAAATAATGATAATGGTAATTGGAATACGTTAATTATGAATAAACATTATAACAGTTATTGGATACAGATAAGAAGGTCAAGACATCTGAAGTGGGACAGGACAAAATCCCAATTTTAGGCGGGACAGACATTTGATTAGTTTAAAATAGCAGTGTCCAGTCCTGCTCCTGGAGGATCACTGTCCTGCAAAGTTTCACTCAAACACCAATTAAACAAACCTGAACCAGCTAATAAAGGTCTTACTAGAAACTTTCAGGCAGGTTTGTCGAGGCAAGCTGTAGCTAAACTCTGCAGGACAGTGACCCACCAGGAGCAGGTTTGGACCCCTGGATTAAAACAAGCTGCTTAAGTTAATTTAATGTTAGCTAAAAGATATGTAATGGCTAACATATCCAAAAGATTTCAACAATAAACATGGAATTTGTGCTTTAATGTCTTTTAAAACCGTCACAGGACAGTATTTGTGGAATGTGCCAGATAAAATCACACTACTATTTTCATTATGTGTATTTCCTGATGTTATCATTCCCCTTATCTCTCTCACCCCACCCTTGTATTCACCTTCACACCAGGGGTTGAACAGCATGTAGATGTCATTGTCAGGACTGTACGAAGACATGGCCTCGCCGTCGGGGAACGTGTTACAACACAGAGCCTGTATTTGCCAATAGCAGCAGTTGGCAGAGAGTTGACAGAAAGTTTGATTTGTTTGTCTTTCTGTTCAACTATCTTGGCCTCCCAGCAGTTATCCTGCAGATCCTCAACCAAAGGAACAATCACATGTGTGCCTTTGGACACATCTGGAAGATTACCTGAAAGATATATGCACATACAAATGTTTTTTAAGAACAAAACATAACCATGAGATGTGTACAAATCAAAAGTTTTAAGTCGGTGAGATTTTTTAGTGTTGAAAGAAGTCTCTTTTGCTCACCAAGACTATACAGTGAATACAATTTAAAGGAACTGTTTGGGCTAAAGATGGCAAAACTGACCTAGTTTCAAATCTAAGTGAAGTTTATCTGTCTTCGAGTTGAAAGGTCTAGAGAGCTCGATCCACATCTGAAAGGTCTGGCCTCTGCGGATAATGAGGTTTTCGCTGCGGTAGCGATCTGTATGATGCTCAAGTCGGTTCAGTTCTTTGTTGGATTTGAGAAGGTCTATTGAACGCACTTCCAGTATGGTACCTGAAAGAGAGAGACAGAGCTTGGATGTTGTGCATTTTATATTGATCCAAAAATAAATATTCTGGCATCATTTGACTATCTTCTGTGGAACATTATTACAAATATTTTCCTTCCACAGAAGAAAGAAAGTCACAGGTTTGGGTTCATTATTAGGTGATCTATCACTTTAATATTTGTTCAAGCTTTATTTCTGGAGCCTAAACACTCTCTGTCCAGTTAGGTTACCTGTCTCAGGTAACTCTGTGGTTTCTGTAGGTCCAGCTGGGACGCCATGATCTGTTGTTTTGCGGCAGCAACAGCACTGGCGAATCCATGTGCAACATGACCACTTCGTCTCTGGCTTCTTTAGCTTCACCTTCTCTGGATCCTCCGGTGCAAGAGTACCGGCTGGAAAGCGGCCAATGGCGGAACGATTCCTGATTGATAATGTGTCTACAGGCATACTGAGAAGTAAAACAGAAAAATTGAGAATTTTTTAAAGATTCAGAAAAGCCTCTAAATACTAACACTATTTGTCTAACTAAGACTTTCTCATTCAGTTTCTGTTGAACAATCATCAACTCACACATCAGCTGTGGTAAACAGAAGCTCAAGCATGTTCTCTTGACGTGCAAGAACCAATGAGGTTCATTCTCGTGTTATGCATCATGTTTGAGTCTTCTTCCTGATGTCAGGGTTTCATATTCAGGGAAGAGGGGATATTGAGGGTCTGATTTAATTTTCATAGCCTGCTTTATAACTGCCTGATCATACAGGCTCTATATAGGCTCATAGTCTCTCCTTCCTTTAATTTTCATGGCTGTTTTGTGCATGTTGGCAAGCTTGTTTTTTGTTGTTACGCAACACGTTTGAGCTTCTACAAGAACCAATGAGGTTAATTCTCATGTTACGCATCACATTTGAGCTTCCGCAAGAACCAATGAGGTTCATTCTCGTGTTACCATCACGTTTGAGCTTCCGCAAGAACCAATGAGGTTCATTCTCGTGTTACGCATCACGTTTGAGCTTCTGCAAGAACCAATGAGGTTCATTCTCGTGTTACGCATCACGTTTGAGCTTCTGTAAGAACCAATGAGGTTCATTCTCGTGTTACGCATCACGTTTGAGCTTCCGTTTGAGCTTCTGTAAGAACCAATGAGGTTCATTCTCGTGTTACATAGCACGTTTGAGCTTCTGTAATAACCAATGAGGTTCATTCTCGTGTTACGCATCAAGTTTGAGCTTCTGTAAGAACCAATGAGGTTCATTCTCGTGTTACGCATCACGTTTGAGCTTCTGTAAGAACCAATGAGGTTCATTCTCGTGTTGCGCATCACGTTTGAGCTTCTGTAAGAACCAGTGAGGTTCATTCTCGTGTTACGCATCAAGTTTGAGCTTCTGTAAGAACCAATGAGGTTCATTCTCGTGTTACGCATTAAGTTTGAGCTTCTGTAAGAACCAATGAGGTTCATACTTGTGTTACGCATTAAGTTTGAGCTTCTGTAAGAACCAATGAGGTTCATTCTCGTGTTACGCATCAAGTTTGAGCTTCCGTAAGAACCAATGAGGTTCATTCTCGTGTTACACAGCACGTTTGAGCTTCCGTAAGAACCAATGAGGTTCATTCTCGTGTTACGCATCACGTTTGAGCTTCTGTAAGAACCAATGAGGTTCATTCTCGTGTTACGCATCACGTTTGAGCTTCTGTAAGAACCAATGAGGTTCATTCTCGTGTTACGCATCAAGTTTGAGCTTCTGTAAGAACCAATGAGGTTCATTCTCGTGTTACACAGCACGTTTGAGCTTCTGTAAGAACCAATGAGGTTCATTCTCGTGTTACACAGCACGTTTGAGCTTCCGTAAGAACCAATGAGGTTCATTCTCGTGTTACGCATCAAGTTTGAGCTTCTGTAAGAACCAATGAGGTTCATTCTCGTGTTACGCATCACGTTTGAGCTTCAGCAAGAACCAATGAGGTTCATTCTCGTGTTACGCATCACGTTTGAGCTTCCGTAAGAACCAATGAGGTTCATTCTCGTGTTACGCATCACGTTTGAGCTTCCGTAAGAACCAATGAGGTTCATTCTCGTGTTACACAGCACGTTTGAGCTTCCGTAAGAACCAATGAGGTTCATTCTCGTGTTACGCATCAAGTTTGAGCTTCTGTAAGAACCAATGAGGTTCATTCTCGTGTTACACAGCACGTTTGAGCTTCCGTAAGAACCAATGAGGTTAATTCTCGTGTTACGCATCAAGTTTGAACTTCCGTAAGAACCAATGAGGTTCATTCTCATGTTACGCATCACGTTTGAGCTTCCGTAAGAACCAATGAGGTTCATTCTCGTGTTATGCATCACGTTTGAGCTTCCGTAAGAACCAATGAGGTTCATTCTCGTGTTACGCATCAAGTTTGAGCTTCTGTAAGAACCAATGAGGTTCATTCTCGTGTTACGCATCACGTTTGAGCTTCTGTAAGAACCAATGAGGTTCATTCTCGTGTTACACAGCACGTTTGAGCTTCGTAAGAACCAATGAGGTTCATTTCTCGTGTTACGCATCACATTTAAGCTTCTGTAAGAACCAATGAGGTTCATTCTCGTGTTACAACAGCACGTTTGAGCTTCTGCAAGAACCAATGAGGTTAATTCTCGTGTGTTACGCATCAAGTTTGAACTTCCGTAAGAACCAATGAGGTTCATTCTCGTGTTACGCATCACATTTAAGCTTCTGTAAGAACCAATGAGGTTCATTCTCGTGTTACACAGCACGTTTGAGCTTCCGTAAGAACCAATGAGGTTCATTCTCGTGTTACGCATCAAGTTTGAGCTTCTGTAAGAACCAATGAGGTTCATTCTCGTGTTACACAGCACGTTTGAGCTTCCGTAAGAACCAATGAGGTTAATTCTCGTGTTACGCATCAAGTTTGAACTTCCGTAAGAACCAATGAGGTTCATTCTCATGTTACGCATCACGTTTGAGCTTCCGTAAGAACAATGAGGTTCATTCTCGTGTTATGCATCACGTTTGAGCTTCTGTAAGAACCAATGAGGTTCATTCTCGTGTTACACAGCACGTTTGAGCTTCCGTAAGAACCAATGAGGTTCATTCTCGTGTTACGCATCAAGTTTGAGCTTCTGTAAGAACCAATGAGGTTCATTCTCGTGTTACGCATCAAGTTTGAGCTTCTGTAAGAACCAATGAGGTTCATTCTCGTGTTACACAGCACGTTTGAGCTTCTGTAAGAACCAATGAGGCTCATTCTCGTGTTACGCATCACATTTAAGCTTCTGTAAGAACCAATGAGGTTCATTCTCGTGTTACACAGCACGTTTGAGCTTCTGCAAGAACCAATGAGGTTAATTCTCGTGTTACGCATCAAGTTTGAACTTCCGTAAGAACCAATGAGGTTCATTCTCGTGTTACGCATCACATTTAAGCTTCTGTAAGAACCAATGAGGTTCATTCTCGTGTTACACAGCACGTTTGAGCTTCTGTAAGAACCAGTGAGGTTCATTTTCGTGTTACGCATCACGTTTGAGCTTCTGTTAGAACCAGTGAGGTTCATTCTCGTGTTACGCATCACGTTTGAGCTTCTGTAAGAACCAATGAGGTTCATTCTCGTGTTATGCATCACGTTTGAGCTTCTGTAAGAACCAATGAGGTTCATTCTCATGTTAAGCAGCATGTTTGAGCTTCTGTAAGAACCAATGAGGTTCATTCTCCTGTTACGCATCACGTTTGAGCTTCTGCAAGAACCAATGAGGTTCATTCTCGTGTTATGCATCAATTTTGAGCTTCTGTAAGAACCAATGAGGTTCATTCTCGTGTTACGCATCAAGTTTGAGCTTCAGCAAGAACCAATGAGGTTCATTCTCGTGTTACGCATCACGTTTGAGCTTCTGCAAGAACCAATGAGGTTCATTCTCGTGTTACGCATCACGTTTGAGCTTCTGTAAGAACCAGTGAGGTTCATTCTCGTGTTACGCATCACGTTTGAGCTTCTGCAAGAACAAATGAGGTTCATTCTCGTGTTACGCATCACGTTTGAGCTTCTGTAAGAACCAATGAGGTTCATTCTCGTGTTACGCATCACGTTTGAGCTTCTGTACGAACCAATGAGGTTCATTCTCGTGTTACGCATCAAGTTTGAGCTTCTTTAAGAACCAATGAGGTTCATTCTCGTGTTACGCATCACGTTTGAGCTTCTCTAAGAACCAATGAGGTTCATTCTCGTGTTACGCATCACGTTTGAGCTTCTGTAAGAACCAATGAGGTTCATTCTCGTGTTACGCATCACGTTTGAGCATCTGTAAGAACCAATGAGGTTCATTCTCGTGTTATGCATCACGTTTGAGCTTCTGTAAGAACCAATGAGGTTCATTCTCGTGTTACGCATCAAGTTTGAGCTTCTTTAAGAACCAATGAGGTTCATTCTCGTGTTACGCATCACGTTTGAGCTTCTCTAAGAACCAATGAGGTTCATTCTCGTGTTACGCATCACGTTTGAGCTTCTGTAAGAACCAATGAGGTTCATTCTCGTGTTACGCATCACGTTTGAGCATCTGTAAGAACCAATGAGGTTCATTCTCGTGTTACGCATCACGTTTGAGCTTCTGTAAGAACCAATGAGGTTCATTCTCGTGTTATGCATCACGTTTGAGCATCAGCAAGAACCAATGAGGTTCATTCTCGTG
Organism: Chrosomus eos; assembly: GCA_036326025.1. NCBI lineage: Eukaryota > Metazoa > Chordata > Actinopteri > Cypriniformes > Leuciscidae > Chrosomus > Chrosomus eos. The sequence continues at coordinate 6,130,201 of CM070837.1, read as the reverse complement.
TTACACAGCACGTTTGAGCTTATGTAAGAACCAATGAGGTTCATTCTCGTGTTACGCATCACGTTTGAGCATCTGTAAGAACCAATGAGGTTCATTCTCGTGTTATGCATCACGTTTGAGCATCAGCAAGAACCAATGAGGTTCATTCTCGTGTTACGCATCACGTTTGAGCTTCTGTAAGAACCAGTGAGGTTCATTCTCGTGTTACGCATCACGTTTGAGCTTCTGCAAGAACAAATGAGGTTCATTCTCGTGTTACGCATCACGTTTGAGCTTCTGTAAGAACCAATGAGGTTCATTCTCGTGTTACGCATCACGTTTGAGCTTCTGTACGAACCAATGAGGTTCATTCTCGTGTTACGCATCAAGTTTGAGCTTCTTTAAGAACCAATGAGGTTCATTCTCGTGTTACGCATCACGTTTGAGCTTCTCTAAGAACCAATGAGGTTCATTCTCGTGTTACGCATCACGTTTGAGCTTCTGTAAGAACCAATGAGGTTCATTCTCGTGTTACGCATCACGTTTGAGCATCTGTAAGAACCAATGAGGTTCATTCTCGTGTTATGCATCACGTTTGAGCATCAGCAAGAACCAATGAGGTTCATTCTCGTGTTACACAGCACGTTTGAGCTTATGTAAGAACCAATGAGGTTCATTCTCGTGTTACGCATCACGTTTGAGCATCTGTAAGAACCAATGAGGTTCATTCTCGTGTTATGCATCACGTTTGAGCATCAGCAAGAACCAATGAGGTTCATTCTCGTGTTACACAGCATTTGAGCTTCTGCAAAATGTTTGTTCTCACGCATCAAGCAAGATCTGTTGAGCTTCTGTTTATGTTGGCTGATCAATGTTCAATTCAATCTGTTCAATTCAGAACATTTGGACTAAAATGCTCAATATGGATTAGTTTTATGATATCTTTTTGAATTTTTCAACGCGTCAAAGTGTTAGTTGCATTGCTGTCTATGGAGGGACAGAAAGCTTTCAAATTTCATCAAACAGATCTTTATTTGTGTTCTGAAAATGAACACAGTAAATCGTGCAGCTTTTTTGGCTACAATGTGTTTTTTTTTAGGGGAACTTCATCCTCTTCAACTGAACAGTGTTTTTACCCCAACATACTTTTCTTTCTCTTATTCCACAGTTACTGAAATAATGTAACTTACTTAAGTTACTGGCACAAATGACTTAAGTTACAGTTACTGACTTAATCCCTTTTTACACATCCATTTATTTATTGACTAAGTAGTAGTGTAATAGGCAGCATAATGTACCGACAGGCAGTTATTATAACAAATTAAACCAAGATTTTTGGTTACACTTTATTTCGATACTCACTTTAGACATTCTACTAACTACAAGTGACTTTTCAACTACATGTCAACTAACTCTCATTAGAGTATTAGTAGACTGTAGTAGACTGCCAGTAGACTGTTAGGTTAGGGTTAGGTGTTAGGGTTCGGGTTAGGAGAATACGTTGAGTTGTAGTTGATAGTTACTTATAGTCAGTAGAATATCTGTTGGGGGACAGACACAATAAAGTGTTAGCAGATATTAAGCAGACAGTCTGCTAGTACTCTAATAACAGTTAGTTGACATGTAGTTGCAAAGTTACTTATAGTTAGTAGAATGTCTAAAGTGGACTATCGAAATAAAGTGTTACCAGATTTTTTTATTAAATTGATCAAAAGTAACTGTAAAGTTTATAATTTTACATAGAAAATGAAATGTTTCTTGATCATCATGTGACACTGAAGACTGGAGTAATGATGCTGAAAATTCAGCTTTGATCACAGGAATAAACAACGTTTTAAATTATATTCACATAGAAAACAACTATTTTAAATTGTAATAATATTTCACAATGTTACTGTTTTTAATGTACTTTTAGTAAAATAAATGCAGCCTTGGTAAACATAAGAAAAAAAAATCTTACCGACTTACTAAAATAAATTGCTTTGCGTCAGGGTCGTCCCGATCACCCAGTGTTTTTTGATAATGGGCATGTAGTGGTCTGTACATTATCCCTAATCCCTTACATAACAGTTATTTGGAGAGAAACATATCTGGACATCCAGAATATATATATATATATATATATATATATATATATATATAGTTATATATATATCCATATTTTTTTATTGCAGATCAATTTCCCAAACAGTTTCCACCAAAATACCACAGTAACCGTAATTCTCTAATAAAACACAGTAGTATATAGTAAACAGCAGTAGGTATCTTCTTAGGTGAGATCCTTTCATGGAATGATAAAGTTTTTCCTTACTTGTTTGCAGTCCTTTGCAGTCTGTAAAAGTGTCGTCCTTGTTTATGCCTGTTGTAATTGTGTCAGATCTATATAATACATCGACTGAGCGTTTAATTTAGGATTGAAATCCAGAAAGTGTCTAGCTTTTACTATTATACATACATAGGGTAGGGCTAAGAATCAGTGTGAAGATTGCATGAGAACTGGTTTAACAGGATGACTGAAATGTTTTAAAATCATGCAATACTGTAGGAGTAATTCTGGGCATGGGAGATGACACACAAGTTAGCCTGGTCAAGCTGGTCAAAGAAGGCATGAGTAGTGAGACAGTACAAAAATAAAACAAATACTACATTTAATGGATAAAGCATTGCTTCTTTTGGTGGCAACACAGCAGACATACAGAGAGACATTAAAAACATTAGAACACTACAAATCCTGTAACTGAAATACATGATTCACCTAGTGTTTTTAATTTTCATAGTCCTTTAGTGATCATTAAAATACATCATCACGACACTGCAGGCAAACCAGTTCTTAATACATGCAAAAACGTGCTCTGTTATTAATCAACAACCACAAAGGAATCATTACTACTGTAATCACTGCTCAAAAAACATAATTGCTACTAAAGGACTAAAACATCTATATAGGATGCACTTTGCCTTGTGTTAATAAGACATCACAACTATTAATTATTTCTTCAAATGCCCTGAACCCATGCTTTACATTTTAAAAGGGAGTTATGATAGTCAAAAATGTCTGCCTAGTGCCTAGCAAAACACTTAAAAACAGAGGCATTCTGTATATGCCCTAAAACATGGCTAGAAATTATTATAACATGGGAATAATTTGACTTTAAGTCATGCTGCTTCTCTCCGATTTCTGCTTACATTATGATTATTAGAACGAAATCTTTCCAGATAACATTTTCTGGCCCCACTTTATATATCAGTCTTTAATTACTATGTACTAACATTTAAATTAATAATTTGATACAATGCACTTATTGTGTACGTACATGTTTTTACATTGTACTAATATTTAAAAAATGGTTGCATTTATAATTACATCTATATATATTTTTTTAAATCCAAGTAAATAGTCAAAGGCACTAGATATGATAAATATATCTTAATGACTGAACAAATCATTGCATCGATATAATGCGCATTACATTGGCGAACTTGCTCCACAATTTGTCATATTTGCAAAACACTTAGTATCTTACATCTGAACATGGTCTTCTTTAATAAGAGCCTACAGACTAATATTTACATTAAAGAATTAGACCCAACAAGACACAAACATGGGGAGGAAAACATGTTCCTTTATTGGCGTGAACATTCACACCGCAGATGGCTCAACTTAACCAATACATCGCAAGAACAATAAACATTACCTTCTGAACTTTAAGGGTTAAAAGTAAAAGCAGATGTTGCGAAACATTTCTATCTATCAGCATGCAGTGCGGTGTTCATAGTGGTCAACCTTTAATTGAAATGAGAACCGTCATTTATCACACACAAACATACAGACAGACAGGATGCTGACTGTTTTTAAAGGCACAGTACACCAAAAAAATTTATATTTCTCTCATGTCTGTGTCTAAAGTTAAATGTAATTTATTTGAATTAAATTAGGACAGTCATTGTATGGAAGTGAGCAGCATGAACATTCACCAAAATATACATACATACGAATACATACGGCCTAACAAATGGCTGACTTTTCATTTCTGGGTGAACTGTCACTTTAAGTCTGATCAGGTTCAGCACATGAGGTACAGGTTTAGAAATGGTTAGTGAGCTCTAATTAGTATCTAAAGCAGTACAGTACATTTAGTAAGTCACACACACACACACACACACCACACCACACGCACACGCACACACATATCAAAGAGACAGGGCAGTAACCAATGGCAAAAGCTGGCTGAGCTCAGACTCTATGTTGGCAGTTTTGTGGACAGGGTTTCCACGCAGATCCAGTCTGGTCAGTTTAATGCAGGACACCAATGATTCAAGATCAGACAGTTTACAGATTTCTGAGAAATGCATTAAGAAAACACTTTTCACAGTTACAACGCAGTAACAAAAATTACATTACACACTAAAAATCTCAGATAGGAAAAATTAAGTTAACTGATACAGTATTACACATTCTTAACTGGTAAAAGAGAAATATAAATATAGTCATATAATATTATGTTTAATCTATATGTTTTACGGTTTAATATTTAATATACGTGTTTAATTTATACTACCAAAGTTTGGGGTCAGTAAGACTGCCTTTATTTGACCAAAATACAGTAAAAATAGTTAAAATGTGAAATATTATAAAATATATGCTGCTCAAGAAACATTTCTTTTTTTATAATCAATGTTGAAAACAGATTTTTTTTAGAATACTTTGATTAAAAGCAAGTTCAAATGAACAGAATTTATTTGAAAAAAATATTTCTTGACTGTCACTTTGGTTCAATTTAATGCATTCTTACTGAACAAAAAAGTATTAATTTCTTTAGGAACAGTAACACTTTACAATAAGGTTTCATTGACATTAGTTACCTACTTTAGTTAACCCGAATTAAGAATGAAGTGAACAATACTTAAACAGCATTTACTAATACATTATAAAAATCAAATGTTGTTTTAGCATTAGTTAATGCACTGTGAACTAACATGAACAAACACAACATTTTTATTACACGAGGCTAAATCCCAAACCGGCACTGACACCAGAAAAGGGTTTTGACACACATTTGTATTTTTTTTTTAAAGAAAAGGATACGATTGTTCCTCAGAGAAACCTCCTCCAGTTTAGGCAGATGATACAGTCCCTCCAGACTTTCAATGGCGTTATCATCGGCCTCCAGCACCTGAAGCATTAAACCACTCCATGTGAAGCGCAATACGCCATTTTACAATGGGATCATTGGAAAGAAACACTGAGTTAGGGGGTTGTTCACACAGAACGCATTTACCACTCCACTGTTCTACTTTTACATTGTTTTTTTATGCAAACACGTGCTAGACAAACATCTTTAACCGTTGCACTCGTGTCTCGTATCTTTTGCGGCAATATCACACGACACGGCGGCCGGGCTTGACATGAAGTTTTCGCTCACCAGCCACTGTGGCTAGTGGCTTTCCAAAGTTACAAGCCACTCTGCATTTCCACTGGCCACAATTCTGACATCGATAACATGTGGAAAACCTGCCATATAAATATTTTTAATATTGTCTCATAATTTGGCAGCAGGTTTATTAGGCTGCTGTCACTTTAAGACCTGACGCACAGATCCATTACACATTTACACACGCGTTTTCTTTCTCAACTGTTTATGTTCACTTAAAACATACGTGAATTCTCGCAAAGAGTGGCATTTTGACATTATTTTGTTTGTATTTGTCTGTCTAAGTGCAATAGGCAGCGATAAATAACTCAATTTAGTGCTGAGAGGCGGCTGTATGTGCCGCACTTTGGGTGTAAGCACAAAATCTGCGGGAATGAGTAAAATAATGCGCAAAACGTGCAATCCCATGCCAAATTCAAGCCCTGTAACAGTAACAATATTCATCTGGATCAAATGAAACGAGTGAGTGAGTGGAGGCGGGTTTGTGTGTCACTCGCTGCGGAGAGAGAGAAAAGAGCAACTGGTCTCCTGTATCTATTCTGCGGAAAATTAGTATTGGACGCGTTTCAGATATTTCAGTATCAATATTATCGAATAGGGGTGTAACGGTACACGTATTCGTATTGAACCGTTCATTACGAGGCTTTCGGTTCGGTACGCACTACAAACCGAACGATTCTTTTGACCATTTTTCCTGCCGAACAAAATCTGCGCTGGGGATCACAACGTTGCGCAACATCAAATGGCAAACGTAATGAAAGCGGAACGAAACTGAGCTACTCATTACTTTGTGCTTCACGGACCGTTTATCGTTCAGACCATCAACATCAGTCGCAGCGCGAGCCGATCGTGATCAAGCGACACTCTTACTACAGCGCCGAGAGATCCAGTAAACTAAGCATTTGAAGAAATAACATCTCTGCGAGATCTACTGAGAAACATTACAATTTCTCCGTTATTAACGGATCAAACAGCGCTGACGTGGAAAGCAGGAGAAACATGTTCCATGAATGAACTAGTTATAGGTTTTAAGTCCACAGATCATCATTCACCATGGATTTACTGTAGTAACACTCACTGTAACCATGGTAGTTTGGCAGAAATAGAAAAATGCTTTCAAGTACATCACACATCTTTTTCCAGCACTTCAAAACTCAAGATATTATCATATTTAAATGTTATCATATTTAAATCATATTTATTTTTAATGTGATGACCAAAACATTATTTGTTCATCCTTCAAAGATTACCCCCATTTATAAAACTAAAAGTTTCAAGATGTAGGAAAAAAACACTTATTTAAAAATAATTTTTCTTTTAATAAATAGGAAATTTCTTTCTTTTTGCTGTATCGAAAACGTACCGAACCGTTACACCACTGTATCGTATCAAACCGAACCGTGAATTTTGTGAACCGTTACACCACTAGTATCGAAAAATCTATATTTTTGACAACACTACATTGCACTTAGTTTATTATTTCAGATGCCGTTTTAAAAGAATACAATTGAAAAATGTATACATTATATATTAAATACAACCCGCAAAGTGGCTAGTAGGAGTGACCGTGTTACACGACACTGCTGAAATACACACGCTAGAAAGATCGCTAAAGTTAAAAAAGATGTTCGTCATGACAACTCTCGGAATAGTTTTAGCATGTTAGTGAATATATTGGTCTTGGCGGACTAGATCTGCTACGCTGCTGTTGTTGCAGTATGGACACACACTGCATGTAAGATATGCTTTTGCTGCATGAATATACATAAATCCTGTAGCAGATCTAGACAGGTGGAGCTGGGGACGTGGAGGGGTTCAGAGTTAATCTGATACTGCAGGACTAGCTTACAGCAAACAATGAACCAGACTATTTAAATGTTGAGCAAGCAATCTCATTGGCTGCAGGATCAGCAGAGGCCAATCAGCTTGTGGCATACTGTAATGATGTGATTGCTTGCAAATAAAGGACATCTCAAAAACTTGATTTTTTTGCGTTCCTCTCTTTTTTAACAGCAAAAACGCATTCTGTGTGAATTTTTCCATTTATTTGTGGGAAAATGAGGGAAAATAAGCATGGGTTCACCTCTAGGCACTGCAACATAGCAAACTGAGGTGGTCAGCCGCACAAGCTGATTGGAGGAGAGGTTGATATGGGTCACCAGGAGAAGCTGATCGAGGTGACACAAGGTTGTCAGGTTCTGGTGTAGGAGAGACAGACAAAAAAAATCTATAACTGCAAGATATTCCAAGTTATTCTTTGTTTTCAAGCAATGTAACATTGACCAGAAAGAACAGAACATGTTCTGAAGAAGGATGCGGTCAACGCCAGAGAAACTCAGAGAGCCACTGTTTGGAAGTCAGATAACAAGTAAAGCATGGTATTATACTGGATATATAGATTTTGAGGTGGATCACTATTGTAATCCACACGGTCTGATACACAGGGTGTGACTGCTGATGTCACTCCCCTGACAGAAACGAGGAGGAGTGTGTGTTTTTACTGTGATTCAGCACATGGCTTTTCTAAGTAACTGCATAGTGAATCTGACAGTAACTATTTCTAGGCACACCCAAACATATTTATTTGAAGTTTGTCATTCTTTCTATTGAAGAGAATTTATGCCACACTGAAATGAAATTGTGCATAGCGCCACATAGCTATGGAAACACAGCCGTTTTTTCTTTAATAATAATGAAAGATTTGTACATTATTTTATTTATACCAATGTATGAGGGGTTGTTAAATAAAATGCTGAATCCACACATGAATTTTTACTCCAATGTTATTCTTAATTGGAGTAAAACTTTCAAAACTAGCTAACAAAATAGCCAACTAACTAAATAGCTGTTTCAATGTAGAACAGAAAACATTATTACAATGAATGTATACTTCATCTGTTCAACCAAGTTTTTTTTTGTAATTATTCTTTAGCATTCAACATTTTTCAGTATGTATTCCATTTAATCTGCTCAGCAAGCCCTCAGAAACTATATTAAATCATTAATTATTCTTGTCTTTAAAAGATTAACAAAAAATAATCCACACCTTATGACTAATTTCATTGCATCATACATCCTGAATGCAGTTTTTATTTTTGTGTATTTAAAGGGTTAGTTCACCCAAAAATGTAAATTCTGTCAGTAATTACTCTCCCTCATGTCGTTCCAACCCCGTAAGACTTTCGTTCATCTTCAGAACACTAATTAAGATATTTGTGATTAAATCTGAGAGCTGGATCACTCCTCCATAGGCTTCTAAGGAATTGAAACTTGAGAGCCCGAAAAGTTATTAAATAAAATCGTTAAAAGAGTCCAAGTGACTACAGTGGCTAGATCTTAAGTTTATCAAGCGACCAGAATACTTTTTGCGTGCAAAAAAAACACAAAAATAACGACTTTATTCAACCATCTCTTCTCTTCCGTGTCATTCTCCTAAGCTGTTGACGTAGTGTAACTGCACAGCACTTCTGTGTTATACGTCACACGTAGGCTCACTATTGGCCGACGCTGGTCATATGTGTGTGATGTTCAACCAGAAGCGTTTCGCAATAACAAGAAAGAATTTTCATTTTTGGGTGAACTATCCCTTTAAGACTCGAATGGTAATGATGACTCAATGAGTTGAGTACAAACACAGTTTAACAGGATATCATATAAAATGTGCTCTAATAAATGGCTGAAAGGCCTATCAAAGATTTAGAAAGTAAAATGATTATTATCTCTCATGTGCAAATGGTTGAGTAAGACTATTTCCTTGTATATTACACATGTTGCTGTCATGCCATTCATTTTCACACGAGTTAAGACATTTAAACAATTCAGTCACGTTTATTACGTCAAGGACATTAAGACATCAACATCCTGGTCATTTATGGGAATACTGTAAGTTTACAATAAATATATTTAATAACTTCAACCTCACATATTTTAATATTTAGTTAAATGAACACATTAACCAGGACAAGATTATTTTAGTAATATAAATGAAAATTTAAACTATTAAAAATAAATAATAAAAATAAACGGAAATAAAGAATAATTTTTAAAAAGTGAAACTAAAATATTCATGCCTCTGAAACTTTCAAAAATAATATTTAAAAAATAAGAGAGCTGTATTAATGAAGGCAGATCTGAAAGCAACTGATTTGCAATTGGCAGTCTTTCATTATGTCACACACATTATGGCATTTAAGATTTTAAAGTCATTTTATTGAAAAGAAAAGAAAATGCTTTCTTAAATTGTTCACAATAATACCAGTAGCCTGCATTAAGAAAATACATTTAAAAAAATTAATGCCGACTTTAAAATTACCCCCAAATAACGGCAACGGGTAATAAAAGTGTTAAAAGTCCAGCTTGAACTAATTTATGAATATTTGTATATTTTTTAACATAAAATATGTATTAAGAAGATGTATTCATCAAATACTGACAAATGAGAACAAAATGAAACGAAAACGAGACTTTCCAATGAAGTTTTCTTATTCTTAATTTTTGTTTTCTTATTGAAAATAAAGCGAATAAAAAACTAAAAGAAAAATTTGGAGACCATAACATTTTCAGTCCCGGGTCGGCCGCTCTCACCTTATTGGAAAGGCTAAAGACTCGCACTTCTGCGTACTCCATTTTCAGGATCGTGTTTTCAATCAGAAACTTGCTGCACAAATCACTGTAGTAGGAAGAGCGCATGGGGTCCACTTCCTGTGAGAGCGAGAAAAAGACCAATCACACGGCTTACAAAGGCAAACATCACAGTACTGTTGCCTACAGTGAGGGGAATATCTCACCGACAGTGAGGGCTTCAGGATTTGAACAAACACCTAACACAAACTGTTCAACTCTGACCAGGCATGATTGACACATTATTATTAGAGTATAAACCAGGCAAATCAAGGCTGAGATTTTAAAGGCATTGTTGATGTAAATAATTGCCTATATTATGTATTGTTTGTTCTTCATTATGTCCTGTAGACAGAGCATGTGTAATTGTTGAGGATGCAGTGGTATGCTCTCACTTTGAGGGATTGGAAATGTGCCAGAGTCTCTTTCTCATGGCCTAGAGGATCCAGAGCTCTCATGAGGAGGATGATTGTCAGCAGACACCCTGAAACACACACACACACACACACACACAACCACACACACACACACACACACACACACACACACACACACACACACACACACACACACACACACACACACACACACACACAACAGCTTCTTTTCTCTAAGACGATGCAGGAAATACAAATGCTATGTGAAGAATGCATGTTCATAACACACACATCCTTATGAAAACAGACGCGTGCACACACACACTTACATTTGTTCTGCGGCTCGAGCTCGAGCAGCTGATTGCAGGACTGAAGCTCAGCCTGTAGCACTGAACTTTTCTCAACCGACAGCTCACTCCTGAAACACACACACACACACACACACACACACACACACACAAACACGTTTACTTGGCCATCTAAATGGGATCATTCCATAAATGCAATGCTTTTTATACTGTACAAACTGTATATTCTCTCCCCTTGCACTAACTATACCCCTAAACCGACCCATCACACCAAACTTTCTGCATTTTTACATAAAAAAAAAAAAAATATATATATATATACAGTCGTGCCCAGAATTAATCATACCCCTGGTAAATATGATCAAAAATGTTTGTAAAAAATAAATCTGCATCGTTTATCCTTTTGATCTTTCATTCACAAAATTGGCAAAAATCTTACCTTTCATTGAAGTAAAAGAATTGAAAATGGGGGGAAAATCACATTCTAAAATAAATATTTTTCTCCAAAACACTTGGCCACAATTATTCATACCCCTAGAATTTTTTATGAATAAAATATCTATGAAGTATATTCCCATTAATATTTACCTTTTTTAGTAGCCTGGATGCCAGCCCGAACCCCGCCCACAACATTTTTTGGTCGGGAAGTTCGGTCTGGACTCGATCCGTTGAGGAGTAATTATGATCAGCCAAAAAAATGGTCGGACCAATCAAATTGCCAGGGCGGGCTATATACGATGATTGACAGATGATGTGCAGTTACGTAATCACCACGTCATCGAAGAGCGCTTGGGTTGAATTCGTTTACGACAAAGATAACTGCTGCTGGAGAATTAAGATTTCACACTTACAAATAAGTCAGATAGAATAAATGCGTATATGACGTGCTGTCCGAGGAGAGGGCTCCGTGATCGTATTCGGCCCAAACTCAGAGTAACGTTACTCCCCCGTATTCCTGGCTGTGGAAGAACAAGCGAGAGTGAGGAGTCGGGGTGGTGGAGGGATGCTGAAAACTGTCAAGGAGTGTTAGGTGAGTTGACAGAGTGAATATGCAGCGCTTCTTCTCGTGCTGGTAACGTTAGACATGTATGTTTGTTTTGGCGGATGTGGTATTGTTTGATGACAAGTTGATTGGATTGATTATTTGAGGGTGCTCCTCCCGAACTTTGTTTATGAAACCTCATGTGTAGATTCAGCCAACGCGTCTGTATAGAAGATATCGACAGCGCATTGCTTTTAAAAGAGGAACAGAGAACCGCGATCAAGGCATTTGTCGGTCGGAAAGATGAATGAAGAAACATGCATCATTTACTCCGTTGCTCTGATTGGTTGTAAGTCTATCCAATTGAATGCAGAGGCATTTTATTTCCTGGTTCGGTTGAAACACCCCATAATCACAGCCCAATAGAGAGCCTAAGTCCCTCCCCTTCCGGTCGACCACCATGGGACCTTAATTCGGAAAAAAATTGTATGGTAGTCAATGGCGAGAGAGCAACAAAATATTTTGAAATCGTTTGAATTGTGCCCTGAATTACACATATGATGTTTATCAATTTAAAAGATACATTTTAAAGTCAAGAAAGTCGCAGTTTGATGTAAAACTGTTGAGGTATAAGACTGAGAAGATACGTAATTACAAAGACTACAAACCCAAAAGGCGCACATTTTCTCTCAATGAATGAAGCTAACTTTACTGAAGCTAAAGTCTGTCATTTTTCTATATTCTTACGTTATAATCGTAACATTACGCCGTCATGCCTGAGTGTTTTGTTCCAGACTGCACACACAAGAGCAACGGATCTTGCTCGTTGTTTCACTTCCGGGAGATGTAGTTCAATGAGCGATTTTACATAAAACTAAATGTTACTCTTCTGTTTTATGACAAACTGCGACTTTCTTGACTTTCATAATTATCTTTTAAATTGACAAACATCATATGTGTAATTCAGGGCACAGTTCAGACGGAATAAAAAGATAACTTGTCTCTCGCCATTGACTACCATACATATTTTTTCCGAAATAAGGTCCCGTGAGCCGGAAGCGGAGGGGCGGGACTTAGGCTCTCTATGGAGCAGTTTCAGACTCAAATTCTTTCTAGAATATGAGTATGACGAAGTCAGGCTACTTTTTTAGCACACCAGGGTGACTAGGAGCATGAAATTGTCCAGCTATGACTTCGTGTTTCACAGGAGTTTAAATATGAGGAAGCACAAAGGCCAAAATTCCCTTAATCATTCATCACAATGAATAAAACCAGAGAAGATAGTTCTGATGTGCATCTAAAGATTGTTGACCATCACAAAATAGAAAGTGGATGTAAGAAAATAGCTAAAGAATTGAAAAATCCCATTTTGACCATCACGGCAATAATTAAGAAGTTATAATCAACTAAAGATGTTACGATTCTGCCTGGAAGAGGACGTGTATCTATATTTTCTTAATGGACGGTGAGGATCAAAGTTTGAGTGGCCAAAGACTCTCCAACGATCACAGATGGAGAATTGCAGAGATTAGTTGAGTCTTGGGGTCAGAAACCCTATTAAAAAAAATCAAACAACCCCTCATCACCACATGTTGTTTGGGAGGGTTTTAAGAAAAATGCTCCTCGCTCCTCCAAATACAAACTCCAGCATATTCAGTGGTCAGACACGACTGGATCTTCAAACCGCACAGGCTTCTGTGGTCAGATTAAACTAAAAAAAGAGCTTTTTGGTAGCAAACACACTAGATGGGTTTGGTGCACATAAGGATAAAAAGTCCCCATGTGTACAATTTAATATATCGTTGGATCTTTAATGTTGTGGGCCTATTTTTCTGCTGGAGGTCCTGGACTTCTTATTCAGATACATGGCATCGTGGATTCTATCAAATATCAACAGATAAAAAATCAAAACCTGACGCCTTCTGCTAGAAATCTTATAATGGGCCGTGGTTGAATCTTCCATCAGGACAACAATCCAAAACAAACATCAAAATCAACACAAAAATGTGTTAGGGAGCACAAAATGAAGCTTCTTCCATGACCGTCCCAGTTCCCTGACTGAACCATATAGAAAATTAGTGGCTGAACTGAAGAGAAGAAGCACAAACATGAACTTGTGAATCTGAAGGATCTGGAGAGATTCTGTATGCAGGAATGGTCTCTGATCTCTTGTCAGGTGTTCTCCAAACTCATCAGGCATTATAGGAGAAAACTCAGAGCTGTTATCTTGGCAAAAGGAGATTGCAAAAAGGTATTTAATAAAAGGGTATGAATAATTGTGGCCAACGTGTTTAGGAGAAAAACATTTATTTTATAATGTGATTTCCCCCCCCCCACACTTTCAAATCTTTTACTTCAATGAAAGGTTAGGATTTTGCCAATTTTTTAATGAAAGATCAAAAGGATAAACGATGCAGATTTATTTTTTATAGCCATTTTTTATCATATTTACCAGGGGTATGATTAATTCTGGGCACGACTGTATATATATATAATATACTTTTTTTAGATTTACAAATTCGGACATAAAAGGGAGATTTTGTCAGGTTTTGGTCACATCTGGGTACAAATTTGTCCCCACAATAGTGTTCAATAGTTCAAAAGTGATCAATTGTTAAGCGCACGCACACACACACACACACACACACACACACACACACACCACACACTTTGATATTCCAATTGTTTTTTTGAACACATTTTTTGTTAATTTTAACACCGTTGACATAAAAGTTTCATTCTAACTGAAACCGAAACCCCGCCCTCTGGAGACATGTCAGCAAACCTGAATCTGTAAATGATTGACAGGCAGAGAGGGCGGGACACAAACCCGAGAGATGCAGAATCAGTTAGCTGTGACGTCATGCATCGTTTTCCAAATATTTTCCAACTTTAATTATCAACGCTCAACAAAAATGTGCCTCCATGAGCAAAACACGAATGAGAAGGATATTGGAGTTGTGCAGCGGCAAAAACATGTTAGTTACACCATAAAGTGTGGGGGGAAAAGTTCAATTATTGCAGATTTAGTTCAGTTTTGAGGAATACAAAATGTGTTTTAGTCTTTAATAAAAACTATCATTTAAAATGTATTTTCGCTGTTTAACTTTCTTATTAAAACTGTATATTTTAAATAGTTTTTAATATACACACGGTCAAAAGTTTGGGGTTATTTTTTTGCTTTTGAAAGAAGTTTCTCCTGCTCACCAAGGCTGCATTTATTTGATCAAAAATACAGTAATATTATGAAATATTGTTATAGTTTTAAATAACTCCCTTTTATGTGAAGACATTTTAAAATGTAATTTATTCCTGTGATAAAAGCTGAATTTTCAGCATCATTACTCCAGTCTTCAGTGTCACATGATCCTTCAGAAATCAGTCTAATATGAGGATTTGATGCTCAAGAAACATTTATGATTATTATCAATGTTGAATACAGTTGAGCTTGCTTCATATTTTTGTGGAAACCGTGATACTTTTTTTCAGGTTTCTTTGATATATAGAAAGATCAAAAGAACAGTGTTTATTTTGAAATAAAAATATGAAGGGTTTAGTGGTCAAAAATACAAATGTAAGACACACAAAGAGACACACACAGTACCTGAACAGCTCCTGATCGGTAGCAGAGTCTCTGCACCAGCTTTCAGCACAGCCTAAACCATGACAGAGAAGTTTACACACCATCTTCATCCATCGCTTTTCAATAAATACAAAACCATGCTCTTCTTCAAACACACCACACACACCAAAACACACACACACACACACACACACACACACACACAAAACACACACACACACACACACACACGACGCTCGCCTGTGTAGAGAGCACAGTCTCTGCGTGTGTGTTTATCTGTCCAGTGGACGGTCAGGTTGTGTTCATTACTCATGTCAATGATGGAGCCGGGGGAAGATCACACAGCTGACAGAAACAGTTAAAGATCTGAGCTTTACAAACAAAGGAAGTGCTTTTTATTTGGAAAAGAGCAACTGGGACATTCTGCTAATCGTCTCTTGTTGTGTTTCTTAACTCTAGCTCTAGAGATCCACATTCCTACAGTTTAGTTCCAACCTAAATCAAACACATATGAACAAGCTAACCCAGGTCTTCAGAAATAATATAAGAAGCTGCAGGAAGGTTTGAGTTTGATCAAGTTAGAGTCTTTATATTGTCATTGTTGCGGCTCCTCTTTTCCCAGTCTGTCAGTATCGCTCTGTTCAGTTCCTGTCTCTATGAAGCCCCTCCTTCTGAAAAGCACACTGTGCTCTGATTGGTCGGCTGGATCTGTGTGTTGTGATTGGTTGAGCGCTTTGAGCGTGTTTTGGGAAATGTCCCGCCCCTTACCATAACCGCCAGTTTCAACACAATACTAACTCAACCAGGCCCCGCCCCTTTATTCTGCATATAGTGTGGGCGGGAAGTATTTAAATGAGGAATATTGTGACACGTTCGTTACCGGGAGAAACATTTTTTTACCCGGTAAAAACTTTTTAATTATTCAGTTCGGGTGAAAGTTGTGTATTATACAAAAAAACTAAAGTAAACTAGCCAGAAAATATGATATATAAACGTTCTTTTAGTTTATGTAACACAGACACAGCTACATAGGCTGGCACAACCCAAATCAAACCCGAGTGTGTGGTTTTTTTGTGTGTGTTTTGTTTTTAATCCGCGGAGTTTGCAGTCTTGTAAACATACATCGAAAGTATGACTGAAACGAATAGATTGGAGCCATTTTCTGGGTTGTTTTGTTGTTTAACATTTATATGCGAATGTTGTACACCTCCCCATAACAAACTTTCAAAACTATCAATTTTATAAATGACCAACTTCTAAAAACAAATGTATAGTTGTCTTTGTAAAGAATGGCTCGCTTATATATGTAGCTTTGAAGCCGCTTCTGTGACGCTGTACAAACGCTTCCAGTGTGAATACTCTCGCTCGTCTGCAGCTGCAGTGACGATGTAAGTTAGGTACGCTAACGCGCTGCTCAAGTGCCGCTCACGCTTGCGATGTGAAACGGCTGCAGCGAAAGGTAACTTCGCGTCTGCTGCCATGTTGGATCCATAGGTATAAACAAACAGCATCGGTGTGTCGCACAGACGTCGTCATCGTCTTGCTGCTCCCTCCCTGTTCTGTGATTGGTTCACTAGATGAGGCGAAAATCTGGTGCATGGAATCCAGACTGCCTAGCAAAGTGAATAAAAGGCAAGGCAGCATGGGTAAACACAGGCTAAAAGAAACTAAGAGTTAGAGTGGGTTTCTTTTATAGAAACAAATCTTGTTTGACTAAATAATAGAAAACAAGCTGTTGAATCCACTTTTTTTTACCTGTAATTTATTATGGAGACACAATCTATATGCATGCCTCTGTTTTAAAACCTCTCGATGCTGTATATCATAGTGCCATTCGTTTTATTACAGGGGACAGGTTTAGTACCCATCATTGCACACTTTACCAGAAAGTAAATTGGGGTTGCCCTTAAAAACTCGTAGACAAATGCATTTTGCACTTTTTGTGTACAAAGATCTTTTGCACAAACTACCACCTTTTATTCATTCACTTTTAACTGTTAGATGGTCTGGTTACCAGACCAGAGCTCAAGGATGGCTATTATTACAGATGCCTGAGATCTCCTCTGGATTGGGTCGATCGGCTTTTAGTTTTTTTTGCCCCTCACATTTGAATTACAAAGTACTATTAAACTAGATGATCTGGTGCCTTTATGGCATTTTAGACGTTTGCTTAAGGGTTATTTAATTACTGACTGTGTTTGTTTTATGTGATTGTTTTGGCTTTTCTTTTTAATTGCTTTTAATTTATTTTTGCTTATTTACTGTACATTGTATTCCTGGCTGTATTTTTTTGTGTGTGACCTACACAGGTCGTTGCTGTAAATGAGAACTTGTTCTCAGTCAACGTACCTGTATAAATATATAAATAAAATAAATAAACACTGCTTGTTGACCTGGAAGTGAAGGATACCCAGACAGGACTGTGACGGAAACGTGGATGTGCGCATCTCCACTCCACCGGCTGAGGCTGCCCGTCCAACACCAGCATCAGACCCACTGATAGAGCCTGAGAGAGTGAGAGAGAGAGATAAAGTGACACTCATACTTTCGATTTTGAACATATTTAAAACCCAAAATAAAAGTTTGCAAATAAAACTTCTCATTAAAACAAATAAAAGAGCCTCTGCAAACCCTCAAATAAAGGCTTAAAGGGATAGTTCACTTTGAAATTAATTTTTGATATGTTTTAGCTTACCTCCAGTGCATCCAAGATGTAGGTGTCTTTGTTTCCACAGTATCTTCAATTTTGATAATTTTAGGTAAAACCGTTGTTGTCTGTCAGTCATACAATGGAGGTGAAGGGGAACCACCTCAAAGAGCATTAAAAATTAAACATTATTTAATGAATCGTAAATGTAAGTACACATTGATGCCCTAAGACACGAAACGAGGGGTTTTTGTGAGAAAACGAACAGTATTTATATCTTTTTTACCTCGTGTAAGCATATCCACGTCCAACTGATCTGAGAGCAGGGCGCTTCGGTCTGCGCATGCGTACGGCGTTCGCCCCGGAAGGGCTCCCTCGCGCGTGTTTACGTCAAGAGAACGTCTATATGTTGGTATATAGAAATCGTCTTCCATTGCGATCCTGTATATCTAAATATGTTTAGATCTTCACAGTGTAAGGTAAAACTTCCGAAATCTCTGCGTAAACAATGAGTGACGTAAACACGCGCGAGGGAGCCCTTCCGGGGCATTCCGGCGAACGCCACACGCATGCGCAGACCGAAGCGCAGCAAGCGCCCTGCTCTCAGATCAGTTGGACGTGGATATGCTTACACGAGGTAAAAAAGATATAAATACTGTTCGTTTTCTCACAAAAACCCCTCGTTTCGTGTCTTAGGGCATCAATGTGTACTTACATTTACGATTCATTAAATAATGTTTAATTTTTAATGCTCTTTGAGGTGGTTCCCCTTCACCTCCATTGTATGACTGACAGACAACAACGGTTTTACCTAAAATTATCAAAATTGAAGATACTGTGGAAACAAAGACACCTACATCTTGGATGCACTGGAGGTAAGCTAAAACATATCAAAAATTAATTTCAAAGTGAACTATCCCTTTAAGCCTTGAACAATACAAAAAGATATAAAAAACAGTCTGGAGAGAGAGAGAGAGAGAGAGAGAGAGAGAGAGAGAGAGAGAGAGAGAGAGAGAGAGAGAGAGAGAGAGAGAGAGAGAAGAGAGAGAGAGAGGAGAGAGAGAGAGAGAGAGAGAGAGAGAGATTTCTCTCTTTGGTCTCTTACATGAACAGGTTTGGAGAAGGCGACAGACACCCTCTCGCCTCCCGGCTGACATACACACAGCTGATCATCTCCTCTCGCTCCGCTACACACACACAGCAGGGGTGAGCAGACTGGTCACGTCAAATGTGCAGTAAACACACACATACGCCCATGCGCGCACACACACACACACACACACACACACGCACCTCGGCCCAGCAGCCAGCGGTAGTAGAACCAGGCACTCTGATCGTTGGGGTCGGTGAAGAAGGCATTATGCGCCAGCTCATATTCTACAGAAATAAAGACAGAAAATCAATCACTGAAATACCTTTGACTGGTCAAATGCGGTAACCTGAGGTCAAATATTTTAGTTAATACCACAACATCCTAGATGCTTGATTCTGATTGGCTGACATATTCTGTGTAGATTATTTTTGCACAGATATAAATCTTGATTTTATCATGTTACTATAAGAGACTAACAGCCTACAAGAGCAAAAACACCACAAAGACACTGGCCAGAAAATACAAAATGAGAAACAATAAGATAAAAATCGCAAAAAAATGTTTTAAATAATTGTTTTATACTATAGTATACAGTATTCTCACATAATACCAATATTTCCTTTCCAATTATTTATTTATTCCAATTATTTTTATTTATTTTGATGCAGCTGTGTAATAAACATTATAGATGTACAGTCAAAGGGACTTCCTTTTAGCTTTTTAATTAGCTCTCCGACAAAGTGATAGAGTTTAGCCCCAAAACACAAGAAACAAACTCGAATTACTATTATCGTCTTCACAGAAGAGGGGACTCAAGTACATTCTAGGCGGATCAGACTTATTCACCCAGATCAGACTGAGACAAACTCAAGATAATAATAGGCGTTCTTCACATATTATGAGCCATATAACTAAAACATTGTTGAAGCTTTATTATTCTGAAAAGGTATTCGACTCTGTCAGGTGGAAGCATCTCTTTATGGTTATGAAACGATTTGGGTTTCACAAATCTATTATTAATGTTATTCAAGCAGTATATGATAAACCTTTAGCGAGAATTAAGGTGAATGGTGATCTTTCTAACCAGATTACTTAACCGAGATTATTATTTTGCTGCCCAGATTAAACCTTTGGTGTGTTCATGTAATCCGGCATATCAATCTAGATGGAAGGAAATGGAAAGTGTCATATTATACGAATATATTCCTTGGTTCCAAGTGATTCAATACTTTAATGTAATTATATATTTTTTGTGATTATCTTAGTATTTTACATTGATAAGGTTTGTACTTCTCTATAGTGATTTTGTTTTTGTTCTGTTTTTTGGAAAAATTAACAAATATAAAATAAAAAAATGTATAGTCAAAATCAGTTTCTAGGTTTATTTTGTCCTAATGACTGCACAATATCATACTGTAATTTTAGAAATGTATTTTCTGATTGCATTAATAATTAAGCCAACCTTTATTTACTAAGCACTTTTTTTTCTGTGTGAGACACAAATAATATATATTTGTTATTGGTTTAATTTTTAATACACAGAAACTTAAAGCTAACTATAAGGAATAATGGGATCATAAAATTACGCAGGCATGGTCTAAACTACCGTTCACATGTTTGGGGTCAATATGATATTTTAAAAAGAAATTAAAACTTTTATTTAGCAATGCATTAAATTGATTGATTAGTTGATAAAAAAAATTATTGTAAATAAATGCTGTTCTTTTTAACTCCTCAAAGAATCTCAGAAAAAAAAAATAATGATTACAATAATAATCATAAATGTTTCTTGAGCATCAAATCCTCATATTAGACTGATTTCTGAAGGATCATGTGACACTGAAGACTGGAGTAATAACGCTGAAAATTCAGCTTTGATCACTACTTTACAATATATTCACATAGAAAACACTTATTTACATTTTGTATAATATTTCACTATATTACTGTTTTTACTTTAAGCATGATCAAATAAATGCAGCCTTAGTGAGCAGAAGAGACTTCTTTCTACATTTAAAACATTTTTTTGTACCGACCTCTAATCTTTTAATGGCAATGAACATCACGAGCTCATATACTATTTGCTGTGCCACAAATGCAGAGTTTAAAAAGACTGATTGGTCAATATGGTGTTCAGGATCTTAATGCGTACATACTGCTGCTCAAAATGAGTAGATGTACCTTTCAGAAGCTGCTCCTCACAGACTCTGTGCGAGTGAACCTGAGGCGAGGCGCTGGGGGCGGGGCTTGTGCTGGAGGCGGAGTCAGGGGCCGGCTGGGGGCGGAGCCGAGGTAACAGCGTGCTCCGGTAATGCCAGCTGGAGTAGTTGGAGAAATTAGAGCCAATCAGGCGATCTGTAAACTGCAGCTCCTGCTCGACAGAAACACCGGACTCTTTCACCACCGTGCGGCGGTAATCCCAGCAGTGGACTGAGGGAAGAGGCGGGAGAAACACACGCTAGCAAAAACAGAAACATACCAATCTGAGCAACTTACAGCCTGCGACGGATCTGGTGGGTTCTTACAGTTGCGCTCGTCCAGGCCGAGGCAGCGGTCGCAGAGGCCGAGCTCCCGCGTCCAGTCGGGCCGGGGCAGGCGCGTGTTGACCCAGCTGCGGTGGTGCCAGCAGCCGTAAGACTTGGGGTTCACTTTCAGACAGGCCTCGATGAAGAGCAGCTCAGACTCGTACAGCTTCTGCAGCTCATCCTTCTCTCTAGAGACACAGCGTCAACATCTGCTTTCATAATGATCATATATGCAACTTATAATGAACATTACTACTATATCTTGACAGGATGAATTGGTAATTTTTTATTTTATAAATATATAACTTATACAACTGTGTCAATAATACCTTTAGAAATATTTTATAAACCAGTTAGAAATATGTTATAAACCTGGGTATTTTTGAGGTCAACAAGGTCACAACAGTTTTGGTAAGTTTTATAGCTTCTTAATTAATTATGCTTTTATTTTGTTTCAGAACCATGATGCGAATGCAAAAACATTTCCCCATTTAAGTAGAAAAGCAATAAAATATATTTTTTTAGCAAAAAAACAAAATGGCTTTACCAATGCAAACATGGTTATAATTATTATTACAATTAAGAAATACATTTAACCAATTTGTAAAAGTCTTGGTCAGAAAGAGAAAGTCAATTTGTTGACTGAAAAGTTCTAAAATAAAGATCAAATACAATGTTTAGATAATTTAATTGAAATGTTTTAATTATAATTAATGGATTTACCATTTAGTATAACCACAATTTGGGTCATTTTGTAAAATGTAATAAATTCAAGAATCTGATTTGTTAATTCTCTTGAACCTTTATTTAACTGACTAAAGTACAAAGAAAAGATTTTCACTGGCCGACTTAAATGTTTTTGGTAAATGTAAACACATTTTGATTTTGATGGCTGAAAAACACTTGGGATCGAGGCATGTTTACCACCGTTACATTGTCTTTCCTTTTTATTACACTTTTTGAAAGTTTGGGAATAGAGGATACTAATTGTTGAAGTTGTGTAAGTGGATTTTTTCCCCAATCTCGCCTGATACAAGACAACTGCTCTTCCATCTCTGTGACTGAGAACTCGATGTCTGTTTTTCCCCAGAACTGAAAACATGGACTCATCATGGACTGTCTTTAGATCATCTGAGATGAGCTCGGGCCCAGAGAACTCATGCGACCGTGTTTAGGAAAAACACTTTTCTGAAGTACTCCTGAGCCCATGTGTCTGTGTTTAACACCCTAGCATGATGGCTTCTCATGCAGTGCTGTCTCTGAGGGGTCAAAGGTCACGCACATTCACGTCTCCTGCCTTGCTCTACACAGACTGAGATTTCTCTGGGTTCCCTGAATATTTTCACAATATTTTGCGAGGTCGATGCTGAAAGACATTGAGAAATGTGATTTTTGAAATGTTTGACAGTTCTCTCGTGATATTTGGCACAAAGTGACCCATCTTTGCTCGCTGAGACAGAGAAGCTCCTCCAAACACGATCCCTCACCTATTACCTATTCACTACTCATTGTGGACGTTATAAAAGAGTTTAACTGGGATATTCTATAATCTTTTCACTTTTATTTTGTCTGTCTTAACTCTTTTGGAGTGTGTTGCAGCCGACAGAAATCACAATTTGATTATGTTTATAACATACAATTAATTTTGGCCAGTGAAAACATTGGTCATTTTTTTTTCATTGTACATTTGTCAGTTAAATTAAAGGTTAAAGAGAATGAACAATATCACATATTCTTGATTTTATTACATTTCACAAAATGTCCAAACTTTCTGGGATTGGGGTAGTACATGTGTGACATGCAAATATGATTATATTTGCATACTATACATTAAATACGATATAAATCTAGTTACTAATAAATGATATTATAGTGAAAATAATATAATAATGAGAAATAAATGTAACCAGTTTTCAGAAGCCCTGGACAGAAAGAAAAAGTGTTGAAGAAAAAAAAAAGGATTTTGCATTTTATACATGTATGATATGAATAATATACATAGAATCTAATCACAAATTATATTATATTGGCAAAATATATATAACATTTCGTAATAAATGTAAACAAGACCAGGGCAGAAAGACATAGCTGATGGGATTAAATAATTTTTTTAAATATTTTAGTACAAAAACACATTTTTACAAAGAAAAATATTAGATTTCTAATAAAATAAAATTAAACCAATAAAAACAAAACAATGATTAGTTAATTTTCATCCACAAAAACAAACAGATTTAACATTTAATACGTGACATGCCAATATGGTTATTAGGCAACAGCATCATCTTTCAACACTGTAAGATTATATGACTGCGATGACAAGTGAACATTAGATTGTCAACACACGTCATAAATATTTGATGTGACCGCACACATATTTGGAATATGATGTTGTTGACCAAAACTGAGTGACATACAACTCCTAAGTCAACCTCACACAACTGCATTCAGAGCATAGCAGCACAGAACCTCACAGCTTGTGTCTGGAGTAACTCACCGTAACGTCTCCAGGTGCAGGAGAACCTCTCTCCTGTAGTTCCACAGTGTGGCGATGTCGGGGTTTGAGGACAGGAGCAGCTGAGTCAGGCGTAGAGCCTCCTCGTCGTGTTCCCCAGCGCTCCTCTGACACACACAGAGGAACCGTCACACACTGCGACTGTGACGACGCTACACACTCATTACACACACACACACACGCTGCAGAACAAACCTTCTTCAGGACGGCATCGCGAGTCGACACAAACGCCTTCAGCTTCTTCTCTCGCTCTTTCCTCTTCTCCTCCTCCTGCTGCGCTGTCGACTTTATCTTCACACGCCCGTGCTGACATACACACACACACACACACACCACACACACACACACACACACACACACAAGAATTATCATATTTAGGGGTCCGTCACATGAGAATGATCATATTTAGGGGTCAGTCACATGAGAATGATCATATTTAGGGGTCAGTCACATGAGAATGATCATATTTAGGGGTCCGTCGCATGAGAATGATCATATTTAGGGGTCCGTCACATGAGAATGATCATATTTAGGGGCCGTTACATGAGAATGATCATATTAAGGGGTCCGTCACATGAGAATGATCATATTAAGGGTCCGTCACATGAGAACGATCATATTTAGGGGTCAGTCACATGAGAATGATCATATTTAGGGGTCTGTCACATGAGAACGATCATATTTAGGGGTCTGTCACATGAGAACGATCATATTTAGGGGTCAGTCACATGAGAATGATCATATTTAGGGGTCAGTCACATGAGAATGATCATATTTAGGGGTCCGTCACATGAGAACGATCATATTTAGGGGTCAGTCACATGAGAATGATCATATTTAGGGGTCAGTCACATGAGAATGATCATATTTAGGGGTCTGTCACATGAGAATGATCATATTTAGGGGTCCATCACATGAGAATGATCATATTTAGGGGTCCGTCGCATGAGAATGATCATATTTAGGGGCCAGTCACATGAGAATGATCATATTAAGGGGTCCGTCGCATGAGAATGATCATATTTAGGGGTCCGTCACATGAGAGTGATCATATTAAGGGGTCCGTCGCATGAGAATGATCATATTTAGGGGTCCGTCGCATGAGAATGATCATATTTAGGGGTCCGTCGCATGAGAATGATCATATTTAGGGGTCCGTCGCATGAGAATGATCATATTTAGGGGTCCGTCACATGAGAGTGATCATATTAAGGGTCCGTCACATGAGAATGATCATATTAAGGGTCCGTCACATGAGAATGATCATATTAAGGGTCCGTCACATGAGAATGATCATATTTAGGGGTCTGTCACATGAGAATGATCATATTTAGGGGTCCGTCGCATGAGAATGATCATATTTAGGGGTCCGTCACATGAGAGTGATCATATTAAGGGTCCGTCACATGAGAATGATCATATTTAGGGGTCTGTCACATGAGAATGATCATATTTAGGGGTCCGTCGCATGAGAATGATCATATTTAGGGGTCCGTCACATGAGAGTGATCATATTAAGGGTCCGTCACATGAGAATGATCATATTTAGGGGTCCGTCACATGAGAATGATCATATTAAGGGGTCCGTCGCATGAGAATGATCATATTTAGGGGTCCGTCGCATGAGAATGATCATATTTAGGGGTCCGTCACATGAGAGTGATCATATTAAGGGTCCGTCACATGAGAATGATCATATTTAGGGGTCTGTCACATGAGAATGATCATATTTAGGGGTCCGTCGCATGAGAATGATCATATTTAGGGGTCCGTCACATGAGAGTGATCATATTAAGGGTCCGTCACATGAGAGTGATCATATTTAGGGGTCCGTCACATGAGAGTGATCATATTAAGGGGTCCGTCACATGAGAATGATCATATTTAGGGGTCTGTCACATGAGAATGATCATATTTAGGGGTCCGTCACATGAGAATGATCATATTTAGGGGTCCGTCACATGAGAGTGATCATATTAAGGGTCCGTCACATGAGAATGATCATATTAAGGGGTCCGTCACATGAGAATGATCATATTAAGGGGTCCGTCACATGAGAATGATCATATTAAGGGTCCGTCACATGAGAATGATCATATTAAGGGTCCGTCACATGAGAATGATCATATTAAGGGTCCGTCACATGAGAATGATCATATTTAGGGGTCCGTCACATGAGAATGATCATATTTAGGGGTCAGTCACATGAGAATGATCATATTTAGGGGTCAGTCACATTAGAATGATCATATTTAGGGGTCAGTCACATGAGAATGATCATATTTAGGGGTCCGTCACATGAGAACGATCATATTTAGGGGTCAGTCGCATGAGAACGATCATATTTAGGGGTCCGTCGCATGAGAACGATCATATTTAGGGGTCCGTCGCATGAGAATGATCATATTTAGGGGTCCGTCGCATGAGAATGATCATATTTAGGGGTCCGTCGCATGAGAATGAACATATTTAGGGGTCCGTCGCATGAGAATGATCATATTTAGGGGTCCGTCACATGAGAGTGATCATATTAAGGGTCTGTCACATGAGAATGATCATATTAAGGGGTCCGTCACATGAGGATGATCATATTTAGGGGTCTGTCACATGAGAATGATCATATTTAGGGGTCCGTCGCATGAGAATGATCATATTTAGGGGCCAGTCACATGAGAATGATCATATTTAAGGGTCCGTCACATGAGAATGATCATATTAAGGGGTCCGTCGCATGAGAATGATCATATTTAGGGGTCCGTCACATGAGAGTGATCATATTAAGGGGTCCGTCGCATGAGACTGATCATATTTAGGGGTCCGTCGCATGAGAATGATCATATTTAGGGGTCCGTCACATGAGAATGATCATATTAAGGGTCTGTCACATGAGAATGATCATATTTAGGGGTCCGTCGCATGAGAATGATCATATTTAGGGGTCTGTCACATGAGAATGATCATATTTAGGGGTCCGTCGCATGAGAATGATCATATTTAGGGGCCAGTCACATGAGAATGATCATATTTAAGGGTCCGTCACATGAGAATGATCATATTAAGGGGTCCGTCGCATGAGAATGATCATATTTAGGGGTCCGTCACATGAGAGTGATCATATTAAGGGGTCCGTCGCATGAGAATGATCATATTTAGGGGTCCGTCGCATGAGAATGATCATATTTAGGGGTCGTCCATGAGAATGATCATATTTAGGGGTCGTCACATGAGAGATCATATTAAGGGTCCGTCACATGAGAATGATCATATTTAGGGGTCTGTCACATGAGAAGATCATATTTAGGGGTCCGTCCATGAGAATGATCATATTTAGGGGTCCGTCACATGAGATGATCATATTAAGGGTCCGTCACATGAGAGTGATCATATTTAGGGGTCCGTCACATGAGATGATCATATTAAGGGGTCCGTCACATGAGAATGATCATATTTAGGGTCTGTCACATGAGAAGATCATATTTAGGGGTCCGTCACATGAGAATGATCATATTTAGGGGTCGTCACATGAGATGATCATATTAGGGTCCGTCACATGAGAAGATCATATTAGGGGTCCGTCACATGAGAATGATCATATTAGGGGTCGTCACATGAGAATGATCATATTAGGGTCGTCACATGAGAATGATCATATTAAGGGTCCGTCACATGAGAATGATCATATTAGGGTCCGTCACATGAGAATGATCATATTTAGGGGTCCGTCACATGAGAATGATCATATTTAGGGGTCGTCACATGAGAATGATCATATTTAGGGGTCAGTCACATTAGATGATCATATTTAGGGTCAGTCACATGAGAATGATATATTAGGTCCGTCACAGAGAACAATCATATTTAGGGTCAGTCCATGAAACGATCATATTTAGGGTCCGTGCATGAAACGATCATATTTAGGGTCCGTCGCTGAGAATGATCATTTTGGGGTCGTCGCATGAGAATGATCATATTTAGGGTCCGTCGCATGAATGAACATATTTAGGGTCCGTCGCATGAAATGTCATATTTAGGGGTCGTCACATGAAGTACATATTAAGGGTCTGTCACATGAGAAGTCATATTAAGGGTCGTCAATGAGGATGATCTATTTAGGGTTTGTCACATGAGAATGACATATTAGGTCGACGATGAAATGATCATATTTAGGCCGTCACATGAAATGATCATATTTAAGTCTCACATGAGAATGATATATTAGGGTCCGTCGCATGAGAATGATCATATTTAGGGGTCCGTCACATGAGAGTGATCATATTAAGGGGTCCGTCGCATGAGACTGATCATATTTGGGGTCCGTCGCATGAGAATGATCAATTTAGGGTCCGTCACATGAGAATGATCATATTTAGGGGTCCGTCGCATGAGAATGATCATATTTAGGGGTCCTCGCATGAGAATGATCATATTAGGGTCCGTCACATGAGAGTGATCATATTAAGGGTCCGTCACATGAGAATGATCATATTTAGGGTCCGTCACATGAGAATGATCATATTAAGGGTCCGTCACATGAGAATGATCATATTAAGGGTCCGTCACATGAGAATGATCATATTAAGGTCCGTCACATGAGAATGATCATATTTAGGGGTCTGTCACATGAGAATGATCATATTTAGGGTCAGTCACATGAATGATCATATTTAGGGTCAGTCACATGAGAATGATCATATTTAGGGGTCAGTCACATTAGAATGATCATATTTAGGGGTCAGTCACATGAGAATGATCATATTTAGGGGTCCGTCACATGAGAATGATCATATTTAGGGGTCAGTCACATGAGAATGATCATATTTAGGGGTCAGTCACATGAGAACGATCATATTTAGGGGTCCGTCACATGAGAACGATCATATTTAGGGGTCCGTCACATGAGAACGATCATATTTAGGGGTCAGTCACATGAGAACGATCATATTTAGGGGTCCGTCACATGAGAACGATCATATTTAGGGTCAGTCACATGAGAATGATCATATTTAGGGTCAGTCACATGAGAATGATCATATTTAGGGGTCAGTCACATGAGAATGATCATATTTAGGGGTCTGTCACATGAGAACGATCATATTTAGGGGTCAGTCCATGAGAATGATCATATTTAGGGGTCAGTCACATGAGATGATCATATTTAGGGTCCGTCACATGAGAACGATCATATTTAGGGTCAGTCGCATGAGAACGATCATATTTAGGGGTCCGTCGCATGAGAACGATCATATTTAGGGGTCCGTCGCATGAGAATGATCATATTTAGGGGTCCGTCGCATGAGAATGATCATATTTAGGGGTCCGTCGCATGAGAATGAACATATTTAGGGGTCCGTCGCATGAGAATGATCATATTTAGGGGTCCGTCACATGAGATGATCATATTAAGGGTCTGTCACATGAGAATGATCATATTAAGGGGTCCGTCACATGAGGATGATCATATTTAGGGGTCTGTCACATGAGAATGATCATATTAGGGTCCGTCGCATGAGAATGATCATATTTAGGGGCCAGTCACATGAGAATGATCATATTTAAGGGTCCGTCACATGAGAATGATCATATTAAGGGTCCGTCGCATGAGAATGATCATATTTAGGGTCCGTCACATGAGAGTGATCATATTAAGGGTCCGTCGCATGAGACTGATCATATTTAGGGGTCCGTCGCATGAGAATGATCATATTAGGGGTCCGTCACATGAGAATGATCATATTTAGGGGTCCGTCGCATGAGAATGATCATATTTAGGGGTCCGTCGCATGAGAATGATCATATTTAGGGGTCCGTCACATGAGAGTGATCATATTAAGGGTCCGTCACATGAGAATGATCATATTAGGGGTCCGTCACATGAGAATGATCATATTAAGGGGTCCGTCACATGAGAATGATCATATTAAGGGTCCGTCACATGAGAATGATCATATTAAGGGTCCGTCACATGAGAATGATCATATTTAGGGTCGTCACATGAGAATGATCATATTTAGGGTCAGTCACATGAGAATGATCATATTTAGGGTCAGTCACATGAGAATGATCATATTTAGGGGTCAGTCACATTAGAATGATCATATTTAGGGGTCAGTCACATGAGAATGATCATATTTAGGGGTCCGTCACATGAGAATGATCATATTAGGGGTCAGTCACATGAGAATGATCATATTTAGGGGTCGTCCATGAGAACGATCATATTTAGGGGTCCGTCACATGAGAACGATCATATTTAGGGGTCCGTCACATGAAACGATCATATTTAGGGGTCAGTCACATGAGAACGATCATATTTAGGGTCCGTCACATGAGAACGATCATATTTAGGGGTCAGTCACATGAGAATGATCATATTAGGGGTCAGTCACATGAGAATGATCATATTTAGGGGTCAGTCACATGAGAATGATCATATTTAGGGTCTGTCACATGAGAACGATCATATTTAGGGGTCAGTCACATGAGAATGATCATATTTAGGGTCAGTCACATGAGAATGATCATATTTAGGGGTCCGTCACATGAGAACGATCATATTAGGGGTCAGTCACATGAGAATGATCATATTTAGGGGTCGTCACATGAGAATGATCATATTTAGGGGTCTGTCACATGAGAATGATCATATTTAGGGGTCTGTCACATGAGAATGATCATATTTAGGGTCTGTCACATGAGAATGATCATATTTAGGGTCGTCACATGAGAATGATCATATTTAGGGTCTGTCACATGAGAATGATCATATTTAGGGTCTGTCACATCAATGATCCATAATGAAGTGATTAGTGTAGGAGAGGATTAAGTAGGAAATGGCATAACACTGAAAGAAGAACAATACCATAATTCACCACTTGATTAAGATCTATAAAAGGAAAACACAGTAAGGTCAGAGACATGTACAAAGCCTGTTAATAACACACGATACATCTGACTTGAATATGACACACCATAACAGACTGAATGAAGAGCTCCATCATGTCATTTGAAATGTGAAATATGCGTCCACACACTTCCTATCGCTTAAAACCGCAATAACAATCGAGTGTAAGCTATAAAGTCATCACAGGTCTAAACAATCTGGATAATTGATCTGTCATATGATGATGCACACTCAGTGAAGCTTACACTGTTAAACCCGAGGTGCAGTGTCGGGCGAAACATTATAGGCCTAACGTTACCTATTAAACAGCTTTGTATTACGAAGAGCGTTTATTTTTTACCTGTGTGTTTGACTTCAGGGTGTGCTGTGCAGGCTATGTAATAAATGCAAACTGTACTACAAATAACTCTTCCGTCGCTTCAAAAACACGTCATCCATCTTCGTAAATCCCATAGACACTAGTAAATCCACTAGCGCCCTCTAGATTAGAAGACAACAACTGCGCGAGATGGAATCTCTGAGTGGATTTTTATGGCCACACTAAACAAAAATAAGTACAATGTAAAAACATGTATTGTACACAATTACTGCATTATATCAAACTGTAACAAATACATGTTAGTAGCCTATAGTAGTTAAAGTAGCCAATAAAGTAGGACGATTACCCTATATAATTTATTATATTTATTTATGCCTACAATTTTATTATATTTTTTCTTAAAAAAACAAACAAAAAATTGCCAATATAAGAACCTGACATGTATATAATAAAGCCTCTAAATCTGGTTAATAAAAATCTTATTTGCAAAATACTAATCATTTTTTTTTTTTGTGTACGTGCTCTCAAGTGCAATCATTCGTCAAATAATTGAATATATTTGGTTATTTGCTGAGTAGGCTAATTAATATATGTTTTATAGAAATATAGTTCAATTAACGAGTACAAAATAAAATATTTATACTCTAGGTGGCAAAATGTTTTCCTCATTTTCTAGAGTAATTTTTGTCCCCACAAATAAAAGTATCAGTTTTCTGTCAGGCAGAGCTGTGTAAACGTATACAGCAGGCTTTATACAACATGCATTCAGATGCTCAACACGCACATCCATGTTTTCACGCATTTCTTTATAGTGTAAGTCCCAAAATAGGACAGATTTGATAAGATTGGTTTACTCGCATCAAGTCCTCTGAGAGAATCGAGAAAATGTGCGGAGACCATAAGCCTGCAGTAAC
This sequence comes from Chrosomus eos, assembly GCA_036326025.1. Classification (NCBI taxonomy): domain Eukaryota; kingdom Metazoa; phylum Chordata; class Actinopteri; order Cypriniformes; family Leuciscidae; genus Chrosomus; species Chrosomus eos. The sequence continues at coordinate 6,098,006 of CM070837.1, read as the reverse complement.
CAGATACTGTTTCTGGAACACCATGTAATGCAGAAATAAAGAAGACTATCGCCTTACTTTGTGTCTTTGACCTTTATTAACTCAAGCAGGACTTGTATAGTTAAATCTCAATAAAAGCAAACTGCTCATGGCAACCCCACAAGTTTCTTCAGAAAGTGTTCAATTCAACAGCTCCTGAGGGCAACCACATCATCCACGAAATCATACATTCAGACAATATATATGTTTATGTAGAAGTACAGATGAAATTAGACCACATTACAAACACTGTTTAAAGGTTACAAAGCAAACAAAAGAATTGAACCACATCATTCATGTCATGTCAGTCGTTCAATGCAAGTATACAAATCTGTTAAATCCCTCTTGTTAATTCTTGAGTATACACGTTTTATACAAGCAAAAACTCGAGCGACCGAGAATAAATATGTACAAATCAACCTAATTTCAAGAACAAAAAGACAAACATTAAAACATCTCAAATTGACAGTCAATGTTATTTCTGTTAGGATTTTTTTTTTTTTTTTTTTTTTTTACAAATAACTACTGTTAGTGTGAGAAATATAAATACACAGAAAAGTGTAAATCCAGTGCACTAGTAAATAAAGGCACCAGTTTGTAAGGCTCTGGTCATAAGTACGCTGATGTCATTATTTTAAATGTGCTTCAACTGTATGTAAGCGTTATCAAACAAATACGGTGTTACACAAGTCCTTAATAGAGTTGCATATTAATGCATGTTTTATTTTCCATGATATTGTAGACAAAAAGCCTAAAAACCTCAACGAACCCAAATCTCATTGTTTGTGAAGTCAGTTGTGAAGACTTAACGTTATATTTAACCTCAAACGAGCATGGTGTTTTACACATGACACCACCTCAGGATGTGTTTTATTGTTTTAACCCCGTTAGTTTATCTGAGGAAAGTGTTTAAATGAATGAGAAGTATTGGCGACAGCAGCTGAGATGTGTTCCCTTCAGTCCTGGTGGGTGAAGTAGGCCCGGGCTCAGGGTTTGTCCTCCTCAATGGTGAATTTCTCCATGGGTTGTTTGCCTAGATTAAAGATATCCTGCAGCAGATCACGCGGAGTGAGGATGTGTGTCGAGCCTGAGGACAATAAAAAAAGCCATTATTTGAATATGGCTCGGTTTCAAAACCACAGGCAGGATTTTAAAAAGCCTCTTTCAGGTTAAATAGAGAATGATGTTGTTCGCGAGCGCTCATATGGACCCTTACCGATGATGACCTCACAGGATTTATTAGCATGTGTGACTTCATAAGCGCAGCGCATCTCTGAGGGACTGACTCCACCCAGAAGAAAGACGATGAGGCGCGAGCCGTTCCTCAGGTCATCCGGAGAGCTGCCCTTGTGCTTCTGCCGCGCACTGACACAAAACACACAATCAATCGAAAAACACACACATTTATGCAACACAAGAAAATACCTTCAGCATACAGGTCTGTTCAAAAGTTTGGGGTCGTGAAGATTTTTTTAGTTTTTGAAAGACGACGAATGCTCACAAAGGCTGCATTTGATCGAAAATACAGTAAAAACAGTAATATTGTGAAATATTATTAAATAGCTGTTTTTCATGTGAATATATTGTAAAAGGTAATTTATTCTTTTGATCTACGCAGAATTTCAGCATCATTACTCCTGTTTTCAGTGTCACATGATCCTTCAGAAATCATATTAATATGATGATTTGATGCTCAAGAAACATTTATTATTATTATCAATGTTGAAAACAGTTCTGCTGTTCTGTGATTTTGATGAATAGAAAGATAAATAGAACAGCATTTATTTAAAATAGTAATATTTCTACTGTTACTACTAACTTAACTACATTTGTCAGTAGATTGACAGAAGCTCAGTTGCTTTTACAGGAGCGAATTACTTTTTCCACTAAGTAGTGTGACCAAAAAGCTACATTTCATTTTGAGTTTTGACGAGCCAGCAATGCACTGAAACATCGTCTTCTGATTGAATCACAAACTAAAACCGTGCGTTACCAGCATCTCTAGTTTCATCACACAGCTTTAGTTCACTGAGAAGAGATCGTCTGATGACTATATAAAGGACGTACAGAAGTAGGTTGATATTTCATTTGGATCCACTAGTAATGTCTACACATTTGTATGTAACTTGTAGAAGTTGTCGCAGTCTGCGTCAAAGACTTTAAACACATACAGGTGTAATAATAGCAATTTTAAATTGATTAATTGTCCTGCTTTATTGCACTCTATATCAAATATCTATTTCTGATTTTATGATGGCCTGTCATAGTTTAACTTTCCCGCCACAGTTTTATAATGAACCTAAAAGAACACTAGCGTTGTGTTTTGCGCCATTGCTTTGGCAAAGCATCCGTCAATCGGAAAGAAAACAAAATTGTAAAATTATTGCACTAATCTAATGAATAGGTTGTGGCGGGTTTCAGATCGAAGCGTCTCGTTCACAGTAAATGAGCTTCATCACTGCATGTGCTGTGAGTTTAACGTACATTTTTGACTACTCCTGTGTATCCACTTTATATTAAATACATTTTGTTCTTGCTTTGATGTTACAATTGTAGCTATTTTGCACTTTGACAGTCAGTTTGAGATATGTGACCCTGGACCACAAAACCAGACATAAATCGCACGGGTATATTTGTGACAATAGCCAACAAAACATTGTATGGGTCAAAATTATTGCTTTTTCTTTTCTGCCAAAAATCATTAGGATATTAAGTAAAGATCATGGTCCATGAAGATATTTTGTACATTTCCTACTTTAAGTACATCAAAAATGTATTTTTGTGAGTGGATGCAGCACAATCACCAACAGAAATGCACAACTTTAAAGGTGATTTTCTCAATATTTAGATTTTTTTGCACCCTCAGATTCCATATTTTCAAATAGTTGTATCTCGAACAAATATTATCCTATACATCAATGGAAAGCATATTTGTTCAGCTTTCAGGTGATGTCACTCAATAAAACAAAAATACCCATAAGACTGGCTTTGTGGTCCAGGGTCACATATAGGCTATATTTGACTATTGAGTGTATCTTTGGGTAGTTTACAAAATAAAACAATACTCTTTGAAATCAGAATTGTACTGCATTTCACCGTTTAAAACCCCACATTTTTACAGTTATTTGTAATATACAATGTCAAAACAATTCAAATTACCTTCAATGTAACTATACTTTTTGATTTCTGAAGTAGTAGTTTGCTACACTTGACTGTATCTTAACTTAAACTTATGAGCAACTTGCAGCTTGTCAAACTACAGTTTCAGAGCTTCTCCAACACTGCAATTAAACGCATCCTTGCTGAATATAAGAATTAATTTCTTTAAAACAAAAATAAATCTTACTGACCCCAAAGATTTGAACAGTAGTGTATGATCTATGACATCATGCAATTATATCATCAGCAGGAAATGAGAAGAGTTTTCATTTTAATGGTCCATGTTATTTAAAAATAATAATAACATGAAACAAGGCAACAAAAAGTGAAATGTGAAATTCTGTATGTGAACACAGAACAAGCAGCCAACAACCCAAAGCTGACCCTTGCCTTACCTCACCACTCTGAAGCCCAGAGGAATGAAGAAAGAGACATTGACTACAACTTCAAAACGAAAGATTTCTTTTTCTAATAATGTAGAATTGAAATAAGGCAATATACTGAACCTAGAATATGGCTTTAAAGCCAGACTAAGACCACAGGAGTTTTTAGACCATAGAGGGAAAAGATCATGTCAGGGCATCGGTGGGTTTAGGTCAAATTTATCAATTAATTAATAATTATCTGGTTATGTGAGGCATTTACAGATCAAATCTTAAATCTCCAGATCTGCTCGCGGACACACTGGGGCCGCCCCGACAATAGCAAACACGCTTGATATTTAGGATTTAAATCAGCACGATTACGCCAGTACTTCCACAATAGCCAATGAGAGACAAGTCTACAAGGAGACGGCAGTGACAGAACTTTTGAAATGGCGAAACAACCAGCAGCTGCACGGGTCCGGTGGCAAAATGTGCCAATAACACGACTGCCTTTATAATGTCTCCTCATATAATGGTCTACAGGAAATTGCTGAGAGACAGTTTACATTTTGTTTACATCCGCTTCCCCGTGAGGTGCTCAATCTGGCATGATAATCTATATATTGTAGTGTGTGATGCGCCATGACTTTCTTGTAGTGTGTGCAGGACAGGTTTGAGATTTGAAAGAAGAAAATGTATGAAGATTCTCCTTATGTACACAATGCAACCAATTTCACAACCGGTTAAGATTTATAAACTCCTGTAGTCTGAACCCAGCTTAAGTGTGTATCTTAAAGTAAATGATGCAGTCATTAAGTAATAGACTTGGGGGAACTGTGAATAAAAGTGTTTGGCTCTACCTTACGGCACGCGAGCCGTTCAACGCAGACGGGCACTCGGACTGGAACGGCCAGTCTTTAACCTCCAGTTTGTTCTCCACTGCATCCTACCACACACACACACACACACACACACACACACACACACACACACACACACAGTTGACAAAACCGAAATATAACAGTTGTCTTTATTTGCTCTTCTTACTAATGCACAGTGGTGGGCCTTCAGGGTCACGAGGCCTTCTCTGCTCTAATTTCAAATCCCTAGGAAAACAGTATTCTCCGGGGTTTCTGTGGTCGGAGAACTTAAAGGTATACAAAAATAACGGGAAACCCTGGGGTGGACTGTATTTGTCATTTTATAAGGTTATATTGATGCTTCTGCTAGAGATGAGTATGTGGCGCAGTGAAAGGAGACTGGTTGAATTGTGTTAATTGGGTCTCTTGCTTTAATAATTCTTGCTGCCAGAGAGATACCGGTCTGTGATGTGATACTGTTATACTGTGTTTCTGTATAATGATGGTTTCTATAGCCGTGGAGTCATAATGATGGTATTAAGAGGTGGATTCATTCTGGTAGGACACCACTGAAGGCCTAGCCCGCGACTGCTAATGCATAAAACACAGTGGCAATAACTTGTGCAGTTCAGTGTTTCTTTTCACTGAAATCAACTAGAAATCGAATGGTTTTCACCAGTGTTAAAGTACTATAGACAACGAGGAAATAAGACAGTGTCTATTTGTGATTTCTGAAAGCATGACATTTGATCTGTCAGTCAAAATCTAGGATATAATGTCAGTGCCCTTAGCCATGAACAAATGCGCTACTGTTCTTATTTCCATTATACACTATAAGTGTACGCTCATATCCTGTTGTATTATATATCAGGGCTCGAGAATAAGGATGGCCTGCTGGCCCCGGGGCGGTGAGAGCGTTTCGGGACACTTACTTGCCCTTTTGGGACACTGCTGCATGGATGATGAAAATCAGTGTTGTTCTTGTACATATACTTTTATGTCTTGCAAACTTACATCTTTGTATTTCCAGTATATACATTAAGGTTATATTACATATGTGAAATTTCCAACTCATCACACAAAGGTCCCATTAGCTAATGGTATTTAGTGCATTAACTAACAATGAGCATTTGTTATAATGTTTATTAATTTGTTAAATGTTGCAACTGCTCATTTTTAGTTCATGTTAGCTCAGGTTCAGTAAACAATATATTATATACATTCAAACACCATTCAAACTGCTTGGTACGGATGCGAAAAATGGAGAAAATCGAACCTGATCCGATTTTTTTTTTATGACGGGCGAAAGTTTCGGACACAGTGTGCAAGCGTGATTGACATAACGTGAGGTCGTATTTATTTTTTAAAGTAACACTAAGTAGTTTTTCAACCTTCATAATATATTTCCAAGACCCTTGTGATGGTACGTCGACTTAAAATAAGTTAAATGACTCGTCTGCCATCGCCTGACGGGGTCTGTATCGCTTTTACTGGCACTATGTAACTTCGGGGTTCGGGTAGGAACCCGTGCACAAAAAGAACTACAAAATTCGACTGCTTTACGTCAAGCGCTACAATAGTCATTATTTCGTTTTTCTTCGTTTCTGATGTTGCAATACATCATCCTTTCATGAAATCATGTAACATACTCTACCTTGTCTGTGGACATCGTTCATTCTGAAGCCGATGCTGGATAAACAGCGAGCGTGTGTGCGACGGTAGGCTAAATTATTTACGACACCGGCAATGGACAATTTCGTTTCCAGCCAGTAGGGCGACCGAAGAGAAAAATTTACTTGGTGTTACTTTAATCAAAGTTGTTGTCCTTATCTGGAACAACAACATACACGTGTGACAATGATAATCTCAGGTACAGATTATGTGCTTTAATTTACAGGCATGAAAACGGGTCAGGGGTGAAAAAGGTGAGAAGGATATTTTCCATATTTTCCATCCATATTTTAAAGCGTCAATCTGATGCATTTTGAGATGCATTTTTGCCATCCTGGGGAGAGCTGGAGAAACTTAACTTCAGCCATGAGTCAAAAATATTATGGCCTCCGTAGCGTTAGCTAACAATTTTCCACCGGAGCTTTAGCTAGCTGGCTAACGTTGCGTTCTCTCCTGCTGTGTTCAACGTCCCTATTAATCAAGCTAGCCTATGTCAACAGAGCTCCTGGGTAACTTAGATATATAGCCGACCAGAAAATATTAGGGATGTCCCGATAAAAAAATTTCTGAACCAATCCAATACCAAAAATTCTGAGTATCGACCGATACCAGTGCAGTTTTTTTTTAAATCAAGTAGAATTTCTATAACTCTGTTTAACACACAAAAGACTGATTATCAGTTCAACACACAATCTACTTAATACAGACATCTTCATTATAAAGAAAAACAACAAATCAAAAAATATATATTATATATATTTCATCACCTTTATTTAATGTTGAACTAATTTGGGAGTTTAATAAATTATTTATTAAACTCCCAAATTAGTTTAACATTAAATAAAGCACAAAATCTGTACCTGAGATTATCAGTCACACGTGTATGTTGTAGTTCCATTTAAGGACAAAAACTTTGATAAACATGGAAAAGATGCATTTAATCACATCAGGTTAGGAAACAGTGTTAGAGTAACTCACCTCCATTACATCCTTGATGACGGGTGTCCAGCGAGACACGTTGTAAGTCTCCTGGTCTGACCGGTCTCTCCGTGGTTGTTTACGAGATGAGAACATGCTCGGCTGTTATGAAGAGAGATGAAGGCATATGTCACACGCCCCATCTGAATTGCCACCAGTACTTCACTACCAAGTTGATTCAATAGCATATTACAGTACATCAATCCTAATAATATTTCAGTATGGTAATTGGCTCTAAGTGTCATGAAATGTCATGGGTATTGATACTGAAAGACTGGTATTGTAAAACCACACAGCAAACTTTCACTTCCCTATTCCTAAATATGTTCCAAGCTACAAAACTGCAATTCAAAACATATCACAACCAAATAAATCATTAGTATGAGGAAGTTATGTGATGCCAGAGGAGAAAAAAGCATCCGCGGACTCACTGTGGAGACAATGGGAACTCCCAGATGTTTCCAGTTAAGGATATACCCAGTTTCATGCTCGATTTTCACATTCTGGATCAGTTTATTCAGGTTCTCCTCTGTTGTACCTGACCATGACACACAAACACACATATATATTCAGCTTTACACATCCAGCACCAAAACATATCAGATGTTTCCTAATCTCTACATGACAGGAAAAGAGAAACATCCACCGTTGAGACTGAAGATGTAGAGAAGGACGGCCCGGATCTTGTCAGTGGTGTCATACTGGTTTAACAGCACAGGAAGTAACGTCCTCATGGGGTCCTTGACCTTCTGTCCTTCAGCATCTGCACCTACAGCCAGATCCTACACACAAACCAAAAACCACAGGCATGAACACACACACTCAGCCCAGAAGAGGGCGTCCTTTCCCTCAAGCGATCCCCATGCTCTACCTGTTCTGCTTTGCAGAGTTTTTCCACATATTTCTTATAATGGCCCATCAGATCCTCGGCTAAGCTTACGTGGACCGTTTTCTGAAAGGGACGATAAACATAAAATGGCAAGTGAGTCACTCAGTGGGTTTGTACAGTATTTTAGGCAGCCTGTTGAATGTATAGGTCTCCGGTGACACTCTTTCAGGGCATGCGAGGCATCTCGATTACCTGAGTAACCTGCTTACGAAAGGCTGGCATCTTCTTCATGAGCTGCGATAGCGCTCCTATTGTGATCTGCCAATGACAGGGGGCATCTATGACACACTTGTATGAGGGAATCTGTAACTGGAGACTACTAGTATTGTTCTGAGCTGTTATTAACTGTAAAAATATACTGTACCTTCCCATCAGCCGATTGCTTTCTGTCGGCAGAGATGTCCTTTACCAGTTTGGGGATTTGCCTTTGGAAGAAACGCATAAGTACTGGTTACATTGCTACGGATGTTTATGATGATAATTTAGCATATATCAGGGCCACACCGCATGTGACTTATGTGGATGAAGCAACCCCATAATGCACTGCAACAAGCTCCAAGGAGGACGGAGTTGAGAGAAATGTATAAATATACACTACTGTTTAAAACTATGGGGTCAGGAAGATTTTTTTCTTAAAGGAAATTAATACTTTTGTTCAGCGAGGATGCGTTAAAAGTGACAACACTTCTACATTGTTACAAGATTTCAATTTAAAACAAACGTTGCTTTTTTGAACTTTCATAAAAGAATCCTGAAAAATATGAAGCAGCACAACTTTTTTCAACATCAAATCATCACATCTGATGATTTTTAAAAGGTCACGTGACACTAAAGACTGGAGTAATGATGCTGAAAACTAAGCTTTAACATCACAGCAATATATTACATTTTACAATATATTCACATAGAAAACTGCTATTTTTGTAATAATATTTCACAATATTACTGCTTTTACTGTATTTATGATTAAATAAATGCAGACTTATTTCAAAAACATGAACAAATCTTAAATTGGAAAAGTAGTGTATTTTATTAAATCTCACACACACAGTGAATGATCATTTCACAAGTTAAATTATATCTGACTATTGTGACCAATGTTTTTTCATGGCCTCGGCAGAGTCTACTGGTTCATTGGAACTCGTATTTCTACTCACCCAGTGACCTCAGCAATGTGCATGTGACGTAATTTGACCCATAATTCATCCTCTTCATTCAGTAAAGCTTCTTTCTTGGAGCCATCCTTTGCATTATACCTAAGAGTAAACACACAGAACAACATAAGATACACAGCAGAACCATAATAAGAACAGGAAAGTGTTTTAAAGTAAATAGAGACAACTCTGACTTCACACTAATCCTCCGTAATGATTACAGTAATAATTGCAACCTCATCTCAGTGTTAAATAGAAGTGATGTGGCTGAGGTGACATACTCATAGGTGTTGTCCTTCATAGGTATGAGGTCAAAAGCCATGGCCTGGTAGGTGAGCTCGTGAAGAATGGGGCTGACGGGGTCCAGCGCACGATCAACGATCAGAAGCTGAGCCGGCGTTTTTGCCTGAATATGAAAGAGAAGATCTGATGGTTTGTACTAGCAGAAATTACACAACATCAGAATAAAATCCAAGACAAGAAACAAGTCTCAGGAGTAATGAGGAAATTACCTTGTTCAAAATTCTTAATGTGGCATTGAACAGGCCATTTTTTACTAACCATTTATTTTATTACCATGTATTATGCATATGCATTTACTTCTTGCTATAAACATTTTGTATTTACATAGAAATACTTTTATTTTAACCAAACAGCCATTGTTGCTAACCCATTACAGACAAATAAATAATAAAAAAATTATATATATATATATTTTGATTAATTTAATGCATCCTTGTTAAATAGGAGTATTAATTTACTCATAAATCTCAAAAAAAACTGTATGCTTATGTATAAAGCTGTACATCCTGTAAACACTCAAACAGCTCTCACCTTTGTTTTCAAGTTGTCATCCAACTCGTAATGTCGCGCCAGTTTATCATCCACAAGTTTAGCCAACTGCTTTCCATATCCGAGAGCTGAATCTCTGCACAGGACAGAATTCAATGATTCGAAGTCCACTCAAGCATCATGGGTAATGTGAGCACATGTGAAGTGAATAAGAGTGTGTGTACTTCTTGTATCTGACTCCAGGGTACTCGTCCAGCGTGGCGCAGAGAGTTACGATCTGATTAGCGATCATCTCCAGCGTCTGATCTCTGTCCTGGCTGTTCGGACTGTAGATGCTCTTGAAGGCCTCTGGGTTATCACAGGTGAACACCTGCACAGGTGACCCATAAAACACAATCATACTCTGCCAGACCAGGCTACATGAATCTGCAGAATACAGATAAACTCACTTGTGCTTCCTGTGGCAGAAACGAGATGTTGATCTCTTTACACACTTTAATGTGTTTGGCACAGTCCTTCTTCATCTTGTCGAAGAGCTCATCAGGACAGTCTGGGGTCATTTCAATATAATAGTAATAAAAATGTCAGTGTTGTTAAAAATAATACATAATCTACTGGATTTGTTCTAAATCAAATTGAAGCAGTGAACTCACAGTCAGTGAAGAAGACATATGCAGCTCTGTATTTGGGTTTCGGTTTGAAGTCACTAATAAATGCATCAACACACTGTAAATATAAAACATCCAGGTCACAAACAGATCATCACAATAAAGTAAGGCTTATTATGTACACAAAAGTATTGGGACAAAATCAAGCACCTAGCCATGCAGTCTGCATTTACAAACATTTGTGAAAAAATGGGTCGTTATGAAGAGCTCAGTGAATTCAAGTGTGGTACTGTGAAAGGATGTGCAATAAAGTTTGTTTGTGAAATTTCATCCTTGCTATTCTTTGGTCAACTTTAAGTGGAATTACTGGAAAGTCGAAGCATTTAGGAACAGCAGCAACAAGTGAAAAAGTTAAGTCACAAAGCGGGGTCACAGAGAGCTGAGGCGCATGCGTAAAAGTCACCAAAGCTCTGCTGATCTCATAGCCGAAGAGTGTAATATCCACTGGCATTAATATCTGCACAAAAACTGTGCGGCGGGAGCTACACGTTGGGTTTCCATGGCCGAGCAGCTGCAGGCAAGCCTCACATTGCCAACTACAAGTGTGGGAAGGGGAGTAAAACGCGCTGCCACTGGACTCTGGAGCAGTGGAAACATGTTCTGTGAAGTGACGGATCATGTGTCTCTGTTTGGCAGTCTGATGAGTGACTTTGGGTTCAGCGGATGGCAGAAGAACGTTACCAGCCTGACTGCATTGTGCCAACTGTAGTTTGGTGGAGGAGGGATACCGGTGTGGGTTTGTTTTTCAAGGGTTGGGCTAAGCCCCTTACTTCCAGTGAAGAGAAGTTTTAAAGCAGCACTATGCAGGATTTCTGTTTTTGTCAAACAGTGACCCCTAGAGTCGCTGTGGGATACTTGTACTGTCGTAAATATCACGCACGCAGAGATGTCTCTGAACTCACGGCCTGACCCCCTCCCCCTGTACACCGGTACCGGTTCAGTATGATGAAAGCTGTAGCGAGTGGAAATAAGGTGTGGCCCCTTTAAGAGCTGCGCGCACCCTGTTGAACTGTCGGCAGTCTGTATTGTATGTGCGCCTCGAACACCACATGTAAACTGCGCCTGGTTATTTCTGTTTGATGCTCATTTTAGCAGATCTTTCTTGCCGTAAAGCAATTCGTTACATCGCGAGACCTGATATCACGCGACACTTCCTGGTGCTGCGGCCGGCGGGCCGCCGGCTCAAAGTTGCAAGTGTGTTTTTTCCGCTCACAGCCACGAAATCAGTAATATAAACATAACAAGGACTCCAAAGCTGTTCGGTTAAGGTAAAAAAGTTACTTAGGTCACCTTTAATGCTTCAGCATACCAAGACATTTTGGATGATGTGAAGTGTTACTTATTAAGTAACACTTAATAAGTGTTATTATTATTCAATTCTGAGCTACAAAGGATGTACAGCAGACATGAAGATTGTAGTATCAAATGAGGTTGATCATGTGATAAACTTCTGATCAGTTATCCACTGCTTATTTTTTCTCTATTTTGTGCCTTTCAGAATTGGAGAGATGCAGCTGTGTTAGTGAAACTGAAAGCAACAGCAATCTGGGGTCTGAGTTCTTATGAAGTTCTGGTGTGAACAAGAAAGGGTCTGAGATCACTTCAGTGCTGAAGAGAACCAAAAAAAAAAGAAGTTCCCTTTCTGGTTCCCTTAAAAGGTGTGTTCACACTTGGCATGTTTGGTTGGATTAAAACGAACCCTGGTGACATTGCTCTGTTAGTGCGGTTTATTTGAATAAGTGTAAACACTGCCGTCTGAACCCTGGTGCGCACAGATGAAAAGATGGGTCTCGATCCGCTTTCAAACAAACTCTGGTGCGGCTTGACTGAAATATGAACAACAGGGACCAAAGACACGTAAATGAACCAAAAATGAGACATGATGTCACAAGATGCAACCGGGTCTTCTCACAGCAGATCTTCATTTGTGTGATGGAGGGATTCCTGACGCCGTTTTCACTCCTTTACACGTTTTATAAGCTCTACACGTTTTATAAGCTCTTCACGAGTTCTCAGCTGGTCAAAATACCATCATATGTATCTACACACATACAACGAGCACATTTATACCAGACCACAGCATTGTTTTGAATGTTCGGTAAGTTCCACCACAAATATATGCAATCAAAGCCGACCAATCAGGCTGTGAACACCTCCATATGTCTTTAGGTTCGGTGATAAAATGCCAACATGAATGCAAAGTAGACCTGGACTAAATACATCTTTTTTGGTCCAGACCAAGTGAAACGAAATACGAAGTGAACTGGGTTTGGATCTTTTAAAACGAACTATATGTGTAAACACCCTAGAGTGTGTCATTACAGTCCCTGACGATCAGGTGTCCCAATACATTTGTCCATATAGTGTCTCCTTGAACTCTGACCTTGGCAGTGGGGGTCATGAAGTAGATGGCCTTCATCTCTGGAACTGGTTCTCTGTTTTTGTAAATGTCCTCCACAACTGTGAACAAACAAAAGGTAACGCATTATGACAATAATTCCCCATCCAGAGGAAGTGAGAAAGCTTCCCGTCTGGAAAACACAGGAAGGAAGAGTGTCCGACTCTCACTACACAAAGAAGGGCAAGCACTGGATCCGCAGAGAGCTGGATTTCCCTCTAACACAACACGGGAGCAAAACCTCTTTCCCTCACTTACTTGTGATGCCCTCTGACATGAGATCGGACATTTTGCAGCAGGAGGAGAGGAGGCGGGTGGTAAATTGGTCCAGAATGAGGACCTGTGGGACAGATTTGACATCAATCACAATTAAGGAACAGGAATCGTTAAAGGGATACTTTAGCCAAAAAAGAAAACCACGTCGTCATTTACTCACCCTTATGTTGTTCCAAACCTGTATGACTTTCTTTCTTTATTTTACAAAAGATGACATTTTGAAGAATCCTGGCAGGCAAAAAGTTTCGGTTCCCATTGACTTCCATTATATTTTTTTGTCCATACAATGGAAGTCAATGGGAACCAAAAAGATTTGATTACCAACATTCTTCAAAATACCTTCTTTTGTGTTTTGCATGAGAAAGAAATGCATACCGGTTTGAAACAATATAAATGATGACAGTTTTTCATTTTTGCTTGGACTATCCCTTCACGTAATATAAAAATTCTGGTTTCATTTCCACTTTTAAATCAAGGAGCCGTTTATTAAAACAGCATTTAATAATTATACTTACACGTTACATGTACAAGTATGTTCCGGTAATTCATATTTACTCAGTACTTTCTAATTTGTAACAAGATATGGAAGAGGGTCACCTTAAAATATAGGCTAATCTAACCTTCGTTAAAATAAGGTTCCATAAAAAAACAATACCATGAACTAACATGTACGGTATATGTACGGTAACACTTTATTTTACAGTGTCCTTGTTACATATGTTACATGTACTTACCATAGTAATTAGAGGTCGACCGATAGTGGATTTTACCGATAACGATATTTAGGTTTGACCGTACATGCCGATAACCGATAATTCAACCGATATTTTTTTAAATGGATGCTGGATTAAAAACAAACATAATACTCACAAGTAAAACAGTGCTGAACTGAAATGTGCTAAATTAAATATATATAAATATGAATATATAAAAACTTTATACAGAAAATTATTTAAACATTAAAATATTACAGATTTCGGAGCTATAACCTAGAAACATATGTACATTTCATAGGTAACACATTGCAAGTCTAATTTGTAAACAAGGATGTATTAGCTAGCTTTCATGAACTATGCACTATGCAATATACGTTTTTACTGCATGTATTAATATGAGCAATACAATTGTACCTTTATAATTCATGTTAGTTCATTGTACATTAAGGTAATAACAAATAAAATAAGAATTAAAACTCCATTTCAAATGCATTAGTAAATGTTGAAATAAACTAACAATGAATAATTCTTCTACAACTTGTATTAATCTTAGTTAATGCTAAAAATGGAATCTTATTGTAAAGTGTTACCATTTCATATAATCCCAAAGAGTCGTGCTTAAAGATAGCCATTAAAATGAAGACCTGTATTACGTATACGTAATTTAGCCTATAGTCTCTCACTTTATTTGCTTCTATTTTAGAACACTTGACTATTATCTAATCAAAATAACAAGATGTATTGTAGTGATTAAAACGATCTTAAATCGAACACGTTTATGATTTGTTTGTTTCTGTCGGCTGAACATACAACATGGACATCAATGTTGAGAAAGCAATCACGTCACGGTCACTAGTTTTAAATATGCAACTTCGTCGGCTAATGAATGCATAAAAGTGACCAGCCGGATGCAAAATAAATAGATGATAACAATTGCGCCATAAAAACATTTGGGTCAGGTCTGTTTGCGTGTGTTTGTCACTTTGTTTAAACCGCACGACTGAGGTAAGGTTAAAGTCCTCACAGCCTCGACGGCAAACTACTGTTCTTTCTCTGCTGATGCAGCAGCATCTAGTCAATAAAAGAATTACAATGATATGGCAATATATACTTTAGTGTTATGTATTCATACCGTTTTGCTGACTGTGTTTTAAATGCGAGTCTGAAGTGTCAGCGGCGCTCTCTCTGCTGCGTGTTCTCTCCGCGGTCTGTGCTGCGCGCAGCCTCACGTGCTAATGTAAACAACTCAGCCAGTGATAGTTTATTATGTGTCCTCTAGAGGCCGCTCTCGCTCTGTATAATGCCAGCAGTCTCTTCAGCGCGCTAGTGCTGTGTAATGACCGCGCGCACTTCTCAGCCGCTCCAGCAACGGATGCAACCCGGAAAAACTATCGGTGTGGATTTTTGCCGATAACGATAGTTCCACCAATCAACTATCGGTGCCGATTAATCGGCAAAACCGATGAATCGGTCGACCTCTAATAGTAATAACAGTAAATTATGCATAATTACATGCAACTAACTCTCATCCTAACACCTAACCCTATAGTAAGTACATGTTGTTAATAAATATTACTCAGTACTTAAATAATTACACTGTAACAATATATGTTCTAATATATTATTAAAATAAAATGGTATATCTGTAATTATACAGACAAATAGATGACGGACGGATAGATGGATGGATAGATGGATGGATACTCACTACTGGAATAAATCTAAATGCATTAAAACTGACCTTCCATATTTCTGACTTTCTGCAGTCGGCAACGATGGTGTCCTTGATTCCTGTGACGTCAGATAAATCAATCTATTAGTTAAAGCAGTGAATTGGTTTTGCTGATGCACCATGGAACTGAAAATCAAGAAAAAAATTCCAAGAAACTTTATTTCCTATTTTGAGTTTGTTCTGCTTGAGGGCAAAGACATGTAGTCCTATGTAGAAATAAAAAAAGTAATGTTAAATGAAAGGAAAAGTACAAGAGATTTTTTTTACCAACTTCTGAACTGGGCTTCTCTTAAAAAAACACGATTCCTCTTCCTCTCTTTAGATTTGTAATATTATCTTACTTGTTTTTTTTTTTTTTTGAAGTAGTGAAAAATCAGTCTGTAGTGAGGAAAATTGTATGAGTGAAAGGTGAATTTGATTAATATGTCAATTTACATGCAGATCCTGATCTGTAAATGTTTTTTCCTCCATATTTTGATCTACAGGGTCTTTTTAAAAGGGCCCTGGTTCAGAACCACTGCTATATAAACACACGTCAATGTGCATACACCCCTCACAATACTTTAAAAACACGTGCACATAACCTACATATACACATCATAATCTATGCATTTAACAAGGTGAAATGACTTTGTGCGTCACGGCTAGTCTTAATCACATGTTATGGACACAAATGGCTCTCATTTCATGGAATAACTCAAATGTCACAACACAGCAGACCGGAAGTCACTGATAAAGTTCACAGAATGTAACACAAGGGCGCGAGAACTTAAGTTACATTATGACATCATCAAACCCTCCGCGTCATCCAAAGTCATGACAACATACAGAGTCCACACCTAACCTTATAAACCCGTTTTCCATTAAAACAGACACAACTCCTGCAGTTGAATTGTCAAAGTGTGCTGAACCGAACAGGCTAACATTAGCAGAACAGCTAACGGAAACGGTGACCCAATGACACAGCATGCAAGACATTTACCGAGACAAACAAAAGGGGCACACCACATATCGCAATTGTCTCTTATTAAACACCAACACAAACACCTAAACAACTTCATGAGGCGGCTGTAACTCTAAACAAACCCAGCACAGTGACTGACTAAGTGTCTCTTCAAACTTCTGACAGCTCTTCCTCTCAGCTAAACTCGTATACATGATGAAGTGTTGCACTGTGCATGTAAGACGTTGGAAGAAAATCAATTGTTGCTCTCAATGAACTTACTTTGCCAAACTATCTTTTTCAAGCCGTGTTCTGCTCCAGTTGTTGCCATCTTGAGTGAGTCAAAGCAAATGCGCGCGCCCGTCATCTGGGAGGAGTGAGTGCGCGTGCGCGTGCGAGCGTGGGATACAAGTAGAAGATATTACTTATGCGCAGATTTATAAGCTTAAAAGTCTGATTTACAAAAACACCTATTGAACATTTCCACCTTTATTGCCCAGTGAACAAAGATTCAGTTTATTAAACGGGTCATTCGTTAATTGGAGTGACAAACGAATGGCATTATTTGTTATTCTGGCAAAAGTAGGCTACAGTAGCCTTAGGTATCATTTGTTAACTATCAATGAGCAATTTTTTAAAAGCATTTGTTAATCTTTATTAATGTTAGTAAAATATTGTTCATTGTTTGTTCATGTTACAGTAGTTTACAGTGAGTGCATTCATGTGAACAAATAGCCTACAACATTTTTTTACAGTATTATGCTGAAATTAACATTAAATAAAATGAATGAAGATGATTGTTCATTGTTAGTAAATGTTATAGTAGCCTATATATTTAAGCACTGTGTGACCACTATTTCCATCAAGATTTTCCTAAAATGGGGACTGACATCATGATAGATTCAAGATCAGGGGACATTTTGGAAATATTAAGAAGACGAAAATATAGATTAAAATGTCAAATCTGCAAGTCATCTAACCTTACATAGAAAAAAAGTAGTCCAAAGCAGAATGCATAAAAATTACCCTTTTTATTTTAGGAGTGACATCCATTGTTGTGACACCGCAGACATTTAACTTTTCCTTACAATAAAAACAATTAAATTCAATGTTCACTCAACAACTGTAAAACATTTATTATTGCAATAACACCAGGATAGCTGATGTATAGTGGGAACATTCAGATTTTGTTACATGTGAAATCTCTCAAACTCAATTAAATATGTAGGCTATTTAAAAAAGACATTTAACAGTGCACACATTACAAAATACACATATGCAAACATTTTATGATTAATAAAGTTTATTTCAACTGTTGCAAATTAGTGGGACACCATATGTCACCATAAATGAAGAATTACACACGTTGAACTGTTAGCGGGGCATGTCTTCACACTATACATAGTATAAAGCCTAAAGAATGCATCATTAAACCATACAAAAAATGTAAAAGGTAACAAAAAAGATTCCTGGGTCCAGAAGCCTTTATAATTATACATATAGACTAAATGCCCAAAATGTACCATCTCAAAATAAAAAATTAAATAAAAAAAATTGTCTCCTTTCTTTCTTTTTTATTTAAAAAAAGACAGCATGCAGGGACAGCATGTAACAATTTATAATGAATGATTTTTACATATTTGACAACCAAACTGCACAACTTGTATAAAATGCACTATTTGCATTAGACTGCATAGACTTCTTCCCCCAGTCTTCTGTTACACCTGTTTGCATGCATTTCACATCTCCACTTCTGATTGGCTAGCTCATTCTCATCCCAAGCTCTTATTGGCCAGCTCTTTTGAGGAGGCGGGGCTAGCTTAAATTATCTGAGATGCCTTCAAGAAAACCTCCATGTATATTCAGCCTAAACACAAGAAACAGAAGAGAGTGCAGAGTTTAGTAAAGATTGAAACCAGGATTTCAAACACAGAAAACAGATGGCAGGGCTTGGAGCAATCAAGGGACTGGTGTTTTGCTTGGACTATTCTCACAGGTACAGTGTTATTAATCACATTTTGCTGATTTATTTATTTTTACCCTTTATTCATGTACGAACAGTTCTGTAAGATGTAGTATAGAATGATGTAGGAACAAGGTAAATAGTACTACTTAATAAAATAAATAAATATATATATATATACATGTGTGTGTGTGTGTGTATATATATATACATGTTTTCCATGATTTTGTCATACATTCATATTTTAACTTTCTATTTGAAACAGTATTCAGTTGCGAAAAGATTTAGAATTCAAAATCTAAAAGGGACAATGCATACAATTGTTTACTTATAAAGGAATGTTTGAATCTAATAAAAGTCATTTTGAATTGTTTCATTTACAGGCATCAGGTACTTCTCATCTGGATCCAATTTACAGTATCTGTTTAAATTCAAACTCATTAATACACTGTTCTTGGTTGTCATTTGT
This sequence comes from Chrosomus eos, assembly GCA_036326025.1. Lineage (NCBI taxonomy): Eukaryota > Metazoa > Chordata > Actinopteri > Cypriniformes > Leuciscidae > Chrosomus > Chrosomus eos. The sequence continues at coordinate 6,078,955 of CM070837.1, read as the reverse complement.
ATTAAATCAACATCACTGATGAATACCTCAGAAAGATACGTTTCTTGTATTTTTTTTTTAGGCAGCACAATGAGCGTGAGTATTTTCACGGTGACATCAAAGAGTGCAGTGCTGCGCTGGAGCAGGTATGAAGGGGCATTGTCCTACAGAGTAACGGCTTCCCTCAGGAACTCTCCGGTCCCTGTGGTCTTTGCCAGCTTTGGACAGAACACAATTATGGGCTCCGTTAATTCCCTGAATCCCAACACTGCATACACCTTTCGTGTCGAGGCCCTGGGCAGCCTTATGAACATGCTTGCAGACACTAGTGTGGATGGATCTACTGGTGCGTATACTGAACACTGGTGATGTCTTGCTCAAGAGTAGCCAGTGTGAAAAACGTTAAGCGATTTCAGAGTTCTAAGAAATTTCAATTACCTTTCTTTGCCTGGAAATTCCCTCATAATTCCAGGTCATAAAACCATATTTCAGGTTTAGCATCTTGTTTGATAAACTGACCTTGTTGCAGCTTAAAGGGATAGTTCACTTTGAAATTAATTTTTGGTATGTTTTAGCTTACCTCAAGGGCATCCAAGATGTAGGTGTTTTTGTTTCCGCAGTAGTTTCAATTTTGATATTTTTAGGTCAAACCGTTCTTGTCTGTCAGTCATATAATGCAGGTCTATGGTCACACCTCAAAGAGCATGCACAGAGAAGTCCAAATTAAACATGATTTAATGACTCGTAAATGTAAGTACACATTGATGGCCTAAGACACGAAACGAGCGGTTTGTGTAGAAAACGAACAGTATGATATCGTTTTTACCTCTTGTAAACACAGCCACCCCCTCAGATCACTTGGACGTGGCTGTGTTTACAAGAGGTAAAAACGATATAAATACTGTTCGTTTTCTCACACAAACCGCTCGTTTCGTGTCTTAGGCCATCAATGTGTACTTACATTTACGAGTCATTAAATCATGTTTAATTTGGACTTCTCTGTGCATGCTCTTTGAGGTGGACCCCGTAGACCTGCATTATATGACTGACAGACAAGAACGGTTTGACCTAAAAATATCAAAATTGAAACTACTGCGGAAACAAAGACACCTACATCTTGGATGCACTTGAGGTAAGCTAAAACATACCAAAAATTAATTTCAAAGTGAACTATCCCTTTAACATTTCTAAATGAGTTAGGCTCCTACTAAAAACATTGTTTATTGCAGTAAACTGATGATGTGTTAAATGAATGGAACTGTGCAATTTCTCTTCTTATGTTTAGCACCCGATGTGCCCACCATTGAGATGGCCTCCTCTAAAGAAAGCCAGAGTATCACTGTGGAATTCACTACAGTCTATGGAGCAACTTCCTACATCCTGCGCGCTGAGACAAGCGATGGATCTTTCTTCTCAGAGATCCCAGTACCCACATCTCCGGGGACTGTCACCAACCTCCAGCCATACACAGACTACACTCTCAGTGTCATGTCTGTCAACAGTGCAGGCAGAAGCCAGCCATCCATCTCCGTGGAGGCAAAGACAGGTATATTTTTCTCCTCTCTCTCCACCCTCTTTGACCTAGAGGCCAAAGAAATGATCCATTCATGAAGGGACAGAGTTGGCTATTCTCTAACCCTCACCCAGTGGAGAAACCTTATCCTCTCATTGGGGGAAAAAAACATCAGGATAAGCTACATAGCTGATCTCATGGGCTTGATTTTTTAGCTGTATGCATAGGCATGTTCACATATGCATGTTCACATTTTCAATGAAATAGGTTTCTTCTCACGCATGTATCCTATCCAGGTATGAGAAGCTGAACTATAACAAAAGGGCTGCCCTCCTCAAGGGACTGGCACGGAAAATGTATTCCGTGTCTTCACCTTAGGGCTCTCAGCAGTTTGTTTTCATTGTTCAGGTAGCACGTTTTCCACCTGAGATGGCCACAAGAAAATAATAAGGGAAGAGACCTTAATTCCCAGAACAGAAATCATATCACTTACAAATATCCACAGAATTACGTCATGCATCTGATCCATAACAGCACAATGGGATGTTTTCTTCAATGATTTTAAGCAATGTGAGAAGTGTTTTAGTTTGAACACACCAGGAAGTGGTAAGAGTAGAACCCATGCCTAGTTTTGAATGAAAAGAATGGGGAAAGGAAGGTATTAGAAAGGAACAGTTGAGGGACAGTCAGAATATTCCTGGGGAAGGGAAGGGCAGGACTAGCCTGGTAATACCAGACTCTGCTACTTCACTTTGCTTCGTAGACAGAGTCTGGAATGGCATAATAGAGAAGTGTTTTCTCTCTCGCTAGGGGGCGCTTGTCTGAAGCTTAAAATCATTGGTTACCCGTAAGCCAATCAGATAAGTTTATTTATGACGTATGTTATGCGCCGACACAGCCGCATCGAACCACAGACATCATGCATCGAACTCAAATCTATGATCGAACTTCCACTGTAAACCTGCTGTAAACACTTGATGATGCGAGCGAAATACCGGAGTGAACATGGCTGTAAACGACTTTTGCAGATTATGCGAAGTTAATCTACGCATCCACGGTACAATCAGGGCCTCTAAACTGATTTTTGACAGTAGAGAGAAACAAAAAAATATTTGCAGCCAACTGTCAAAGTTAGGATTAGTTCTGTTAAACACAGCTCTTTGTTCATCTCGAGTCTGTCGGAAATGCTGCAACTTAATTGCAAGATTACAGCATGTCATGGCAATATTTAAGACCTGGAAAAGAAGGGAGACACTGACCTGTCAAAAGGCTCCCCAGTTTCTCGCTGACGATCGGTAATAGTTGATAAATTAAACTTTTCCCAAAGGGAGTAGGGCCACAACATCACCTCCATTCAAAATGTTTAATACACACTCTTCTTGTTCGGCCTTCAGTTTGCTAATGCCGGGAATATTCTCCACAACAGAGCGAATTGCATCCGCGTCTCCATATCCGCGGTCGTTTTCGATTTCCATGACCTAATCTTAAACTTGGCGCTTAGCGACAACGCGACGGCTTTCAGCCCGCCCACTGTTCGTTGATTGGCCCGGCTGTTTTCAGGCCGGAGGAAAACGGATAGATAGCCCGCTATCTCAGACTGAGTACAGAAAAGAAATGAAATTGAGCGGAAGTACGAATAGTCAGGCTAGGGCAGGACAGGAAAGGACTGGACAGCGGGAACAGAGAAGGTAATGGATGAGAACAGAGGGGATCTGAAGGCTACAGAAAGGAACAAGAGAGGCACAGACAGGACATGCCTGAGAACGTAAGGGAATGAAAAATTATAGAAGGGAACAGAAAGGAATGAAAGGAACAGAAAGGTACGGGAGAGGGATGACCATGACATGCCAGGACGAGGGCAGGACAGAACAAGAAAGGAAAGGATAAAACAGGAAACGAGTGGAGGGGAAGAGAAAGGGCAAGTAGGAAAGGACAGGAATGAAAAGGTACTGCTCTGATTACTTTACACCATCTTACACCTGTCAGTTGTCTCTCAAGTCCATTTCACTTGAACAAAATAAACCTATACCTCAGAATTAGATCACTTAGCTTGGGATTCAATCTTCAGAGAATAAAAATACTTTTGGTCACAATGCAGCTGTCTGTCTGATCTCTTACCATTATTGTTTCTCTCTCTTCCTCATTCTGTTGGACCCCAGTCCTCTCTAGTCCTCAGTTCAACACCAGCGCTCCCAGTAACAGCAGCATCCTGGTGAAGTGGGAGCCAGTCAATCATGCTGTCCTCTACAGCCTCAGCATCATCAAAGACAGCTCATACAGCCAAAGTCGCCTCAACGTCACAGACACTCAGGTTATCTTTCAAGACCTGGAGGCAGGAACCCTTTATTGTATTAAGGGAAACGCCTGGAGTCCTGAGAACATTCCCGGAGATGACTTCACAATTTGCCAGATCACACGTAAGAGGATAGGAATGAAAAGAGAGATTACTTAATTTAAAAAATGTCATACCTATAAATCACACTTAAGAAAGAGAAAGGGACCAATAACAGAGCAACCAGCAATGAAGGCACACCAAGTACAACATATTAGGCAAGGCTTTTCAGGACTCATGGAGGCCAGAGTTTACTGTAGCTCCAACCTGTTATATCACACCTGCATGAAAGTCCTTGATTAGCTGATTCAGGATTGTTTAATAGGGTTGAAGCTACACTATGCAGGATTGGAAATGTTCATTGATAAAAAATCTGCTGTAGTTAAGGCACATTAAACTTTGCTTGTGTGTCTCCGCAGGTTCTCCCACTCCTCAGTCTATTTCTCTGGTGGTGACAAGCACCCCTGAAGCAGGTATTGTGGTGTCGTGGGACCCCGTCAAGGGTGCAGAGCAGTATGTCGTCTCGAGCTTGACTGGCCAGAACTGCTCCTCATCTAGTAACTCCTGCATCCTGATCCCTTTGAGCTGTGGAGAGACCAACTCTGTCACAGTGATCGCTGTCAACAAGGGCGGAAACAGTGCCCCCTCGTACCCAGTTCCGATTATTTCATGTGGGTAAAACAATTCATGCTTGGATAACAGGACTTTCTCAATATGATGTACTTAATATTGTCAGGGTTTTCCGATCCTTCTGCTGGAGGGCCACTTTCCAGCAGAGTTTAACTCTAACACAACTGCCTTGAAGTTTTCAGTAATCCTTAAGATCATGATTAGCTGGTTAAGGTGTGTTTAATTATGGCTAAACTTTTCAGGAGCAGGATTTGACATGCCTTTATTAAGATATACTGTAATGTTGACAACACAAAGCTCCCTCGTCAGTCCACCCAGACTGTTTACTGAAACTAAACTAAACAGCACATTCAAAAACATATCAGGGTTATTACGTGACAACCATTAGCATGTACACATATGACCGACTACATTTACAGTAGGCTACATATTAAAGACACCTACTGAATTTTCAGCCATATTCATTGGCTCTGTTACTTAATTCACACGCAAAGAGGTTAGTCAATCCTAAACTATGCCATTTAGTCATAAGGTCCGAAGTGCTTTATTCCAAGTCTTATGAAGAATCATTCACTTTGTGTGAGCAGCTGAGTGAAATTTAAGTCATTATCACTGAAAATCTTTACATCTTACAATCTTTATCCCTTTGCAATGCCTATAATTGTCTATCCTGTTGTTTGTTCAGTCCCTTGTCCCCCGCAGCCTATCTGGGTGGAGGAGGTGGTGGCTGGAAACTGCTCTGTGATGTGGAGATCGGTCCCTCATGCAGAATACTACACTACCTTTATTAAGAGTGATGATGGCATCGAGGGGACGTGCAACTCAACTGAGCCTCGCTGTCAGTTTCACTGCAGCTGCGGATATTCCTACATCATGAGTGTGTTTGCACACAACCAGGCTGGACCCAGTCCCCCGGGACCTCTCGTCAACCACACCACCTGTGAGAGCTTCATGTTATTATATCCAGAAAGCACTTTTACAAATATAAAATTAACATACCTCTCTTGTGAGAAAACAAGCCAAAAAGATTGATGACATCATGATGTACTCACAGCCTAATTTGTCCAATCAAATGCGCTCTAGAATGATCTTCCCCGTACAAAAAATAGCGAGTAGCAAATCATGGGGTGCTTCTCATTTCTTATTTGTGCATCCTCGCTTCCTTTCCTCGTGTCTTTGCTGCACCCCTTTAGGATGTGAGGGAAGGATAAACCTTTGTATCCTTGCTCATAAATCCTCAGGAAGCTTCCTCACCTCCTCGTGGTACAATAGGTGGTTTGCAGTCACATGATTGTGATGACGCGCGAAATTCAGATGGAGGGCAGGAAGTGAAGAGGGGAATGGACGAGATGGAGGAAAGTCCGTTTTGTACTACTTTAGACGCTATTACAAGAGAAAGATATAAACAAAAAATCGAAACATAAGTTGGACGTGATACTTACATTATGAAGAGGAGCGATTTTCAATTAAATTGAAAGATTTGCCTGCCATCGAGGCGGTATATATCAGCAACTACCTCGTCTTACAGACATACTTTGACTTTACAAAGTTCGGAAACTGGTACGTTACACAAACATAGCCACATAAGTTCTATTAACTCACCTTTGACGAAGTGATCACTGCACACACAGGCATTTTCCCATTCGGCTCCTCCCGACCGCAGACGTAGGTTTGTAAGCCATTTTTCCTGGTGGTTTTCTGTCAAATTCTTGTATTTTTCCCCCTTATGAACAACAACTTTTGGTACACGATAAAAACTCCTCGTGGTTTGATCGATTTGAGCAACCATAAACGACGTTTGTTAGTTCTTCCTAAAATAGCAAATCACTTCCGGCCCTCCATCTACATTTCGCGCCATAGCAACGCAGTGACGTGACGTCATATGCAAACAAGCTATTATAGAATTGAGATGCCTTTCAAGATGGCTGAGTTCAATTATTTTCTGGGTTACGGGCATGAGGATGGAGGAGCGAGCAAACAAGGAAGCATCAATTTGAGTATAGAGAGGCACCCATGGTCACGGCTGTAATGTAAACTAATGTATTTAAACAAAGGGACAAACCCTTCAATATATCCTATCCAGACTTTACCCTTTAAATTGCAATTACATCAACACAGGGAAGAAAACTCAAGAGTCTTTAAACACATCAAATGTTTGTACACCCCCCCCCCCCCCCTTAAATGCAGTTTTGGTCCTGCCATAATTTTGACATAATTACAGAAACTTAATATATAGATATTCGCCACATTTTGCCCGTAACCCTGCAACTGCATGGTTTTCTCCATTAAATTGCGATGACTGCATTAATTTATTAATTTTAACTCGATTTATCTTCACTTACTTTCCACAGTGCCTTGCTGTCCAGAGCTCACAACAGTTTCTGCAGTTTCTTGGGAGACACTGATGATACAGTGGTCTCCTGTGCGTGGTGCGGATCTGTATGAGACTCGTGCTGTGGATGCAACAGAAATGGTTCTGTGTAACGACACGGCGCCCAGGTGCGCCCTCTCTGACCTCACTTGCAACAGCAGGTACAGCGTAGTCGTCTTACCATGCAACGACGTGAGCGGTTGTAACCTCACCTGCAGGTCACAAACGCACGAAACAGGTATACTCACACACTCAATTTGAATTTAGATCATGAATATGTGCCACAGATGTATAATATACACACACTTTCTCTTTTTTTCCAAAAAGCTCCATGCATGCCTGAGATCATCGGTGTGAGCCAGAGTAACTTGTCTAGTGTGCTGGTTAACTGGACTTCTGCTAACACAGTGGCCAACTACACAGTCAGTGTGATTGGCACAGTGGGCGATGTTCATGTCTGTCACTCAAATGGCACTTCCTGTCAGGTGCCCAACCTGCCCTGTGGCTCCGTCTATGAAGTCAGTACCACCGCGTCCTCCTCAGCTGGAACGAGCATGCCCAGCTACACTTTTCCCCTGGAAACAGGTTAGCTTTCCATGGCCATTCAGAGAGCCAACATGACAATTGTGTCAAAAAAGAAAAGTTCCAAAACCTACACAGGCAGCTAAAATACAAAATACTCAAGATAATTTAAGTTTTAAGAGTATATACATAGATTTTCTTCAAAAAGAATGAATAAAACTGGGCTACTTAAAGGGACAGTTCACACCAAAATGAAAACTCTGTCAGTAATTACTCTCCCTCATGTTGTTCCAACCCCGTAAGACTTTTGTTCATCTTCATAACACAAATTAAGATATTTTTGATTAAATCTGAGAGCTGGATCACTCCTCCATAGGCTTCTAAGGGATTGAAACTTGCCGTGAATAATCTCGAGGCCAAGACAGAAGGAAATGAATACTTGAATAAAGTCGTTATTTTTTTTTTTTTTTTTTTAAGTATTCTCGTCGCTTGATAAACTTAAGATTGAGCCACTGTAGTCACTTGGACTATTTTAACGATTTCTTTAATAACGTTTCTGGGCCGGCAAGTTTCAATCCCTTAGAAGCCTATGGAGGAGTGATCCAGCTCTCAGATTTATTTAAAAATATCTTAATTTGTGTTCCGAAGATGAACGAAAGTCTTACAGGGTTGGAACAACATGAGGGAGAGTAATTACTGACAGAATTTACATTTTGGGGTGAACTATCCCTTTAAACCAATATTTGTACAGTATGTGCTGTATATTTTAACCTTATGGTGGCATTAGCTTAGCAACATGCTAACAGAAAACTATTGAAATCAAATTTGAGGAAAGTCGCTTGTTTGAGTTTATAGTTTGTGCCTATGTAGAGCATTTCCCCATTTCAGCAAGAGTGCTGTTTCTGTGTTCTGGAACACACATCTTTTTAGTTAGAAAGTCTACAAATATAATTGTATTTATATATTTGTTTTCCAGCACCTTGTTGCCCAGACAATCTCACGGTGAGCCAGGTGACTCAGGCCATGACCAACGTGACCTGGTCGGACGCTATTGGCGCCCAGACATTCATCGCCTCCCTGTCTTCACCACGAGGCAATGCGCAGTGTCACACCATGGAAACAGGATGCGTGATGGGATGCATCACCTGCGGCACTAACTACACCGTCTCCCTGGAGGCGATCAGTCGCACCGGGCACAAGGCGGAGTGCACCTATCATGGGTTTTCTGCCAGTGTGTTCTCAATCATTTCCCATTAATAGTGGTAGAACAACCACAAATTCATATTGTAGCTGTCCAATGAAAAGTGTCTCCAAAATTAAATGAAAATAACATAATTGGCCACATTTTGCACTATAAATTCTATCACTACACATCATGTGAACTGTTACATATAGTAAAAATTCAAAATTGCAAAAAGTGGACATTTAGGTTTTTCATCAGACAGCAACAATATATTAGCATTCGTGTGCTATCGGAAATTTCCTACTTCCCACCTCTGAAGTCGTATTACAAATGTTTTGCAGTTCTTTCTTGTATATTTCTTAGGGAAATCTTATTAAAGCCAAAATGTATAGTAAATATTTAGTCAATATCCAACTGAATGAGAATAAAATGTAGCGTCCCATTTGTTGACAACAATATAAACATTTACCTCGCTATCTATACAGTCAGCTTACTGACGATTCAGGAATTCTGTCAAATAAATGCTTTTTTTGTCTGTGTAAAGTACATACAACCCAATATAATATGCATATATGTATATAATATATACAATATGCATCAAATGGATTTTTATGTACATAAATACACATTACTGTAAAGCAAAAGAAAGAAATAGGCCTATATAAGAAAAAATATAGAAAAACAAATAGAACTTAACACTACAGAAATTATTCTCTCTCTCTCTCTCTCTCTCTCATCTCTCTCTCTCTCTCTCTCTCTCTCTCTCTCTCTCTCTCTTCGTTAATAGTTAGTCATAGTCATAGAATTATTGTACACATACTAACACTTATTCTAAATAAAAATGAATCTAAAATATTTTTGTCTTAGAAACAAATTTCCCTATCAGCTGACATCCCCTGGGCGGGAAACTAATGTTAGCCAATAGCCAAGTAACTATTTAGTCATTGTTGTAGTAATTTATGCCGGGTAACGTGTGTAAAGGTCAATAATATCACATGTTGAATCTAGCGTTCTCGTCTCTCTCAAGGTGAGTGCTGTCCCTCGGGCATCCGTCTCTTCAGAGGAACCAATAACACGCTGCGTGTGCGCTGGAGGTCCAGCAGCGCCCTCACCAACTACACGGCCGAGGTCACGGGAAGCAACAGCACTCACGTGTGCAGCCCACAGCCCGGCAGCAGCACATGCGATGTGTCAGAGATCGTGTGCGGGCAGGTGTACTCGGTGGTCGTCGCCCCACTGAATCGAGACGGAGCCAAGGTCCCGTTCTGCAACAGCAGGGTGTATTCAGGTAATGAGGTTCTTGAGCACAGGTGCCCCAACAATTATTTACTCACTTAAAAATATATATTTTCATTGCATTAGATAAAATATCAGTAACACTTTTTGGTAAAACTTTTTTTACAGTGTACAGTGTTACATATGTTACATGTACGTACCATAGTAATAACAGTAAATTGTGCATAATTACATGCAACTAACCCTCAACCAAATCCTAATCCTACCCTAACCCTATAGTACGTGCAGTTGCTATATAACTTAAAAATACAATTACACTGTAACAATGACACCTTCAAATAAAGTGTAACTCACTTTTTATTTTAAGGTGTTACAGTGTAATTATACATTTAAAGGTACAATATGTAGGATTTTCGCCACCAGGGGTCACTAACCTCTTACAATAACAAAGGCGTATATTGGCTGTATGAGACTAAGTAAGCTAGATCTAACATTAGAATAACATACAGATCATATTCTAACATTTCATCATGTTGAACTAAATAACATTGATTAGTTGTATATACATTTGCTCACCTGTCTAATAAAGTACATGAACACTCGCGTCTCTGTCGGGTGGAAGTTAGTCGTGGACGTGGAGCTCTCGGCATCTCGAAAGATGTTGATCTTCGTTTTAGTCCTCTTTTTGTCTCAAAGTCTGCTTGCCATGGTCCATAATGTTTGAATGAGACAACAACAGCGTGAGCGTCCTGCTAGGCATAAAGGGCATAACCCAGTTGTCCACTTTCGCCATGGTTACTATGGCAGTATGAGCGCAAACCTGGCAGAAACCGAGGCTAACGCGGATATGACGCGTCATTGACTGGCGACTCCTCACCCCTGCTCACACGCCCCGTTTCCTTGGTTAAAATCGCAATTTATCATGATTCACAAATAGCTGGAAACATTTGGGATATTGTAAGTAATCAACTAAACAAAATATATAACATTGGCCTAGTGGTTTTTTTTTAATTTTTACTGCACAAATCCTACATATTGTACCTTTAAGTACTGAGTAATATCAATTAACAACATGTACTTACTATAGGGTTTGGTTTAGGCTTAGTTGCATTTAATTATGCATAGTTTACTATTATAACTATATATAACGTGTGACAAGGACACTGTAAAATAAAGTTTTACCAGAATATCAAACCAGTTGTCATCTGCATCAAACCAAAAGGTGATTTTTATTGGCTGTATGAAGTCAGTTTTCCTTTAAAGTTCACACATGTTCTAGCAGAGGAACCACAGTGCATGAATGTGAATCACGAAGTGTAAATCTTTCTTTGAAATAAATGACAATTCCTTTGCTATTGTGTAGCAATTTAGTAGTAATATTGTGTAGCATTAAGTAGCAGTATCTAATGCAAGGACATTCAGACATTTTTAGTGTTGCATGGCAATATTGCACTGATATTGAACATTACATAACTGAAATGAATATAAAAATGCATGACTTTTGTCTTTCAGTCTCGTGTGTGGGCAGCAATGTCGGAATGGGTAAGAATGAGAACGTCTTATCATATAAAACTGAATTAATTGCTCAAATCATTCCAAATAAGGCAAACACGTCCATATGAAGTATCAAATGCTCTATTACTCAAAATCCAGGAAATGAAATATTTGACATTCATTAACGGATGCTTTTCTTTACTCTCAGTTCTCTATCAAGGAAGAAGATAATGGATGTTCTTCAGACAGTATTACGGTCAGTACAGACACACGTGTCTTCATTACACACATTGGGCTACCAGTCCTTTTCCAATCCTCATAAATCCACAATAAATTTGACTTAGTTATTTTTTCTGTTGTACAGCTTCTGGTAATATTGGACAACTGGATTCTTCAAAAACTGCCCTCAAACCTGTATCGAATACTACAAAATAATTTACTGTGTTTTGGCTTATGAAGTCAGGCAATTATCAAATTTGAATGTTATTACTTGAATAATGCAATAAGTCAGGATTCAACATGTCCAGTCACTGATGTTTATAATATATTTAAACTGCTTTAAAGATGTGTAATTTATGTCAATCATTAAATATGCTTTGATTAGACATGACACTAACTAATGGGAGAATTCTTTTCATACAAGTTGCTAGATTTTCTTACAATATGCAATTGACACAAAATTCATTCAATTCAACTAACAATGAATGTGAATTATTATGATGTTATGAACTTAATTTTCAGGGATCCCTAATGTTATCTCAGGGATTTTCACTAAAGACAATTAATGATCTATTGTGTCAAATTAATTTCTACTCTTCTCCCCTCAAAAATCAGTTAATAAATTGAAAGTTATTTTGGTGAAGCAGTTGTTTTTTAACATCCAAACATCTCACTTTGTAAAGTCTAATTTGCCAGTGGGTACATCTATGCATCAGTTTCCAGGAATAATTGACATAAAATGAAGCTAACAGTAATTTCATAGATTTTAAAACAGGAGGATCAATCTGAGAGCTCTACAGCATGCGGTGCCTCTGAGGGAAATCGAAATCTGTTTATTAATTGAACTTCCCTTGGATGTTTGTCAAATACATATTTGTTGGGATGTGAATAAACATCTATATTTTGACAATAAAATTCATTCCCTGCATTAATAATGCGTGTCTGTGTTTGCTTCCCCACTACCAAAGAGAAAGCCACATAGCCACAGCTGTTATATAAGACATACTGTATGTTGCCACAGTTAGGGGTGTTACAAAATTACAAAGGTAGGAAAACAGCATCTATGGCAGCAGCAATCAATGTGCAACGACTGAAATGTTGCCAGAACTCCTCAAAAACCAGCCAATACACGAATGAATGAGGCATTTATATAGCGCTTTCATATGTACTTCTGTACACCCAAAGCGCTTTACAATCATATCAGGGGCTCTCTCCTCAACCAGCACCAGTGTGCAGCATCCACTTGGATGATGCGACGGCAGCCACAGTACAACGGCGCCAGTGCGCTCACCACACACCAGCTATAGGTGGAGAGGAGAGAGAGTGATAGAGCCAATTCAGTGGATGGGGATTATTAGGAGGCCATGTTGGACAGAGGCCAATGGGTGGAATGTGGCCAGGACACCGGGGTTACACCCCCACTCTTTACGAGAAGTGCCATGGGATTTTTTAATGACCGCAGAGAGTCAGGGCCTCGGTTTAACATCTCATCCGAAGGACGGTGCTCTTTTGGCGCTTTTCCACTGCATGGTACGGTACGGTTCGGTTCGGTACGGCTCACTTGTGGTGCTTTTCCACTGCATAGTACGGTACGGTACGGTGCGCTTCGGCGCGCTTAAATGGTACCTGATCTGTTGAGGTTCCAAGCGTACCGTACCGGTACTAAAATGTGACGTGAAACACTGCAGATCACTGATTGGTCAGACAGACAGAATCGTCACTACCAGCGTCATTGGATTTGCGACACGAGACACTAAACACGCAATACAGAGTCATATAACCAGTAGACAACAGCCAACACGGTAGCACCTGTGTTTTACTTACTTGAAAAAAAGAAGAAGAGATCAACACTTTAAAAAGGAAATGGCTGAATCGTGGTCGAGGTGCAGACGTTCCTCTCGTTGGTTGCCTAGGAGCGGGTCCAGCGGATGGGGCAAAACAGAATGAAAAAGTGTTCCAAGAAGTAGCAGCTAGCTCAGCTAGCCGCACACGGCTATCACCGGACCTACAAACAGTGTAACGATCAGTCCCACCCACTTTGAATGGGTACTAACTGCAGTGGAAAAGCAACCGAGCGCGAACCGTTCCGCGCCGAATCGAACCGTACCGAACCGAACCGAGCGTACCATGCAGTGGAAAAGCGCCATTTGACAGTACAGTGTCCCCGTCACTATACTGGGGCGTTAGGACCCACACAGACCACAGGGATAGCGCCCCCTGCTGGCCTCTCTAACACCTCTTCCAGCAGCAACCTGGTTTTCTCAGAAGGTCTCCCATCCAGGTACTAACCAGGCTCAGCCCTGCTTAGCTTCAGTGGGCAACCAGTCTTGGGCTACAGGGTGATATGGCTGCTGGCTACACAAGTTTGGGAAACCAGTAAACCAGCATATGGATTTTTTTTTCCAGGCAGATGAATTCATGTATATATTACATATACCACTGATTAAACAATCGGGTATTTTTAAAGACACATTTAGCCAGTAACAGATTTACCAACTCAGTCAGTTTGCATTATTCAGATGTCCTAAATAAAATGATAAAAATAAATAATTTTTGCAATAAAATATTTTTTTATTATATTGAGCATTTAAAAAAGGTTCAAGGGCCATGTTCTCCCAAAGCACAAAATCAAAATCAGCACAGTGTTGTGGTTAGATTAATAACAGCGCCTGCTAAGAAAAGAATGAAACGAAGAAGCGCCCTCTTGTGCCACAGAGAGGGTAGAGCATTGGTCAAGTTTTCTCTCTTCCTGTACTTTCCTGTGGATTCTCCACGATTCGATATATCCAATAAGCCAATTAATAATATATACATAGAAATTTAGTGAAATTGGCCATCTAAAGACAGTTAGCTTAACATTAGATGAAGGAAGATGCAAAATTGCACTGAAGTTGTGAGAAATGCATCTATTGGAAAGGATGAGCGGGCTCAGATTGAATCAATGTGAAATATAATTCTAACAAATTAGCTCCGAGATGTAGGTCGATATACAATATATCTAATCACGTGTGTGTGTTTAATTTTGAAAAAATCCACTATCATATTTTAGTAATGACTATTGAATAACAAGTGAACAAAATAAAATCTCTTTGGCAGGAGTCAACTATAATTATATATTTCTATAATTATTAAATATTGCTATATGCTAACTGACCACAATAATTAACCTAAATTCATTGTAATGTTATTTATTGTCAATCATAATGACATACACCGTATAGACTACAATATAGATGTCTAAATGTGTATTTTCAAGATCTGTGTCTATATTTCAAATCTATCTTTCAAATTAACCTCTTTGGCTGGGCAAAAGTGAAACTACTGTCTTTATTTATATAAAGCGTATTTTTATGTTGGTCTAATGGTTTCCAGTTAGAAACTGTTTTGTTCAGTTTTTCTAAAAAGAAATAACACTTACCTGCTTGAAAAATAAAAACAGATTTTTTTTGTTTAATATTTCAGTGAGTGTGAAGGCTGAGTGGTTGGGTTAGCGTGAGAGCGTGGTGTGATCGTGACATTAATTTGCTTCATATTTTCTGATATGTACTAAAATAACTACAAAAATAATTTATGCAGTCAGTATATCCTGTTCCTGAGATATTCTACAGCCTTGTTACCTCGATCCAGTCATACAAGTCGTAATCCAGTCATCCCTCGTCTTCTCATCTGTGCCTAACTCTCTATTCATCCACTTACCTGTTCATGAATTGAGTACCAGCCGCATCATAAATGCACAGACCTGTTTGAACTGTTCTATGTCTGTTCCCGTCCTTGTGTCTATAAGCCTGCATGTGAGAATTTCAAAAAGGACATCACAATAAACATTGATGTAGACCAACATAATAATTCTACTTTCATTTTATAGATAATTAAGTTGTAAAAAGCATATTATTTAGGTCTTATTATTGTAAAAAGACTTAAATTAACCCTTAAACTTGAGGTATATCTCGAGTGTTTAGTTACCCGAGTCGTCATTCACTACCTTCCTCCTCATTAATTTTTTAAAGTCAGACATTAACCTTCTCCGTATTCCTCAATCAAGTCATTATAAACAAAAGAAAAAGAAAAAAATGTATAAAAGAATTCTTTTTTCCAATTCATTTTTTGTAAGAGTTGTATAGGGTCGCTAATGACCCGAGGTGTGTAACAGTGTAAGTATTGTTTTTTCTGCACAACAATAATTGAATCTTTAATGACTGAATAAGTGAAATTCACTTTTAATCCACAAGGTGTCAATGTCTGAGACACAATGAAGAAGTGAGGTTTCACTAATAATCACCGCAGGCAGAAAACAAAAGAATAGGAAGAATCGTCAGCAAAACTTGAAATGATTTAGTGATTTATTGCAGAAGGCAATGAAATATGAGTGTCACTGTCACTTGATGGTGGATCTGGTGAAGAAGCTGTCAGCGATCAAAATATTGATTTTGAAGATGTTGAAAATTATGGTTTTGAAAAAATGTTTGAGATGGTGAATATGAACCAGATGTACTGGGAAATGAGCTCTGACGAGGAAAGTGATAATATTATAAATCATCTGCTCAAACTGAACCCTTCAAAGATCCAAAAGGAAACAAAATATGCTTTATTTTATTCTTCTGTAATTGTTAATTTCAGGCGAGTTTTATATCATCGTGGCTGGTAGATCCATCCGTTGTAGATATACACTATGGTCACTAAAGACCTGAATATGTAATAATGCTTGGCGAAATTATTATTATTATGCTTTACTCTAAATGAATGTGAGTGTTTTTGGCTTTGGAAAAAGAAATCTTTTTAATTAGTATTAACCCAAAATCAAATTAATTTCAAGTTCTATTTACATGACTTAATAATATTTTGGATGATGCATCATCATCATCATCATCATCATCATTATCATCCTTGTTACAAAACTGCTCTGAAGCACAAGTTGAAGATCCAAAAACAGATTTTATTTGGGTAATCCACAGTCGTAATCCAAATAACAGGCAGCAGGTCAAAACCACAGGGCAAACAATCACGATAGCAACCGAGTCCAAGACACAGGGAAATCCAAGGAAACAGGCAGAAGATCGAGACCATAACACGGGAAAAGCTGTCAGGGTTCTGTCACTTCTGTCTAGTCTATTTCTTGGTTTTGTGACAGAGCCCTTACACTCCTGTTTGTCTTGTGTTGTGTAGCACACAGCTTGTGTTTAGCTGTGTGCTTTCATGTTGTCAATTTTCGTGACATGTTTCTTATGAGTGTTTCATTGACTGCGTGTTCATGTCTAGTTTTGTGTGAGCACGTGATTTGTTTTACTGGCCATGTGCTTGTGTTATAGGCCACATTTAAATGTACATATTATTTTATAAACTGGGCATCAGTCATGTTTGGTATGAGCACATGGCTTGTCATGTATGTTTCCTTGTGCCATGTGCTCTCCTGTCGATGGTCTAGTCCCTCCCATCGTGTTACCTGATTATTGATTTATTTGCCCCACCTGTCCTCCCTCGTTACCTGCTTTGTTTGCTCTCCCTATTTATTATCCTTGTGTTTGGAGTCTTGTGCTGGTTTGTCGTTGAATGTAGGTGTCCTAGATCCTGTTGCCAAGTCCAGTCTTTTTGTCTCTTTTGCTTTTTGTGGCCCAAACTTAACTTCTGGTACTAGAATCAATAACAACAGAGTTCATCTGTAGAAACTAGCAAATTACATTAGTTAGCCAGTATGTCTAGCCAGTATTATTTGGGACTACCAATAGAAGAAAACAGACGTTACTATGTGACAACGTTACACTACAGACCCGTTTTTCTACAGACCTGTCTGATTTACCAGAGGTCAGTCAGGTAAATATCTTTGAATGCAGTCGAGAAGGAATGCGTGTACGGTGTACACAAGGGGGAGGCGTTCAAGGCATATCGCAGCTTGGATGCCTATAACTATTTTCATTCTGGAAAAGTAAAAAAAATTCTAACACACACGGATGGAAATACCAGTGTCGTTTACGGGGAAATCGAGACGGGTCAGATGCTTTCACTCCGCCTGGATCATTGTGATGAAGTTTAACTGCGTTTGTAGTCGGCGCCATATTACTGATAAACAAACACAGACCGGAAGTTAACTTCGGGTCAGCGCGTAACCCTGGCTACGCACGTGCGTCCGATGAAACCGTCTATAGTTCATGATGGGAAAGTGAAGGAGACTGGGTGAGTGTCCTCTGGTGGAGATCATGGGCACTTCAGCTGGTGGATCGAACAATCCTGTATGCTAAAGATCACTCCTTTAATGTGCTCTACAGCGAGCATGCAAAGATCCTTTATTTCAATACTTGTGATGGTTGTAAAACTAGAATGGTATTATCTTTACTGTTGTGTGCTACTTTTTAAGTGCTTTGGCATTAGAAGTCATGACAGACAAATTGTCACATCTTTTGTGTCATAAATGTTCCCCATGGAGTTCGGTTAATGGTTCCCACATCTTCAGCATTCACCTATAAAACCACCTTTTGTGTTGGTCTCCCTTTAATACAATAAAGTCATGCTATTATTATCATCATCACAGATCTAACTGAGCCTTTCTGGGTCTGAGAATCAGGAAACATTAATGAGCCTCAGGGAATCTCGGCAGTGTTTTGTTGTCTATAGATGACATGTGATTTTATACCTAACTGAACTAGTAGACTAAAATTATTAAAAATAATTTAGAATTATTGAGAGCAACTTCATAATTGTTCATAAGTGTTGAGGGCCTGCTATTGTTATATTCTGCACTAATTGGGCTCATTTGCTTTTGCACTCATAGGCCTATGTCCTGTAAAAAATAAAAATAAAAAAATAACCCCACCCCACACATACTTTGGCCTCATTTACACTGCAGGTCTTGATGCCCAATTCTGATTGGTTGCCTATATCCATTTTTTTGACCGTCCGTTTACACGTTCTTTCAATTGTGACCCATATCCGATTCATGTGTTTACACTTGACATCTGAAACGTTGCGCATGCTTAAAGAGGGTTCTTGCACGAACGCGAAATATGCTTGGTGCTAGCTTTGCGATATGTGAAGTTTGCCAAACATCGCATGAAAAGGTCCATCATTGCTAGCCTGACTACGTCAGACTTCCTACTTCCGCTAATTTCATTTCGCTCCTGTAGTCAGTCTGAGATAGCAGCCTATCTTTCTGTTTTCCACCGGCCTGAAAACAGCCGGGCCAATCAACGAACAGAAGGCGGGCTGAAAGCCGTGACGTAGTCGCTAAGCGCCGAGTTTAAGAGTTAGGTCAGAGAAATCGAAAACGACCGCGGATAGGGAGACGCGGATGCAATTCGCTCTGTTGTGGAGAATATTCCCGGCATTAGCAAACTGAAGCCCGAAGAAGAAGAGTGTGTATTAAACATTTTGAATGGAGGTGATGTTGTGGCCCTACTCCCTTTGGGAAAAGTTTAATTTATCAACTATTGCCGATCGTCAGCAAGAAACTGGGGAGCCTTTTGACAGGTCAGTGTCTCCTTTCTTTTCCAGGTCTTAAATACCATAAAACTTCAAATAATAGCCCAGGCTTTTATTTGCCCAAATCGTCTAACTCAGGGGTGGGGAACGTTGGTCCTGGAGAGCCATAGCCCTGCAGAGTTTAGTTCCAACCCTAATCAAACACACCTGAACCAGCTAATCAATGTCTTTAGGATCATTAAGGCTACAATCAGGTGAGTTTTTTTCAGGGTTGGAGCTAAACTCTGCAGGGCTGTGGCTCTCCAGGACCGACGTTCCCTACCCCTGGTCTAACTGCACCGGCTTGTATTTGAGACAGGCGTCTATATGAGACAGGCCTTTATAGTGTTGAGATGTTGTTCATTGAGATGTTGCTCCTAGAGTCTCTAATCTCTAAAAATCTCCAAATGCTCCACGTGAAACTGCGGTCTTCCGATCTTTTACTATCTAGTCGATTGATTTTGATTAATATTTGCGAGGGAGAGAGAGCAAGATAGCGCTCGTGTTGTTTGAAGACCTGAGAGTGTGCGCGCGGCCGGGGCTCGCTCTCTCTCTCTCTCTGCTAGTTTGCGCCCTGTCAAGCGCAGTAGTCATTCTATTACATCACTCACCGATCAAAAAAGTCGTTCACAGCCATGTTCACTCCGGTATTTCGCTTGCATCATCAAGTGTTTACAGCAGGTTTACAGTGGAAGTTCGATCATAGATTCGAGTTCGATGCATGATGTCTGTGGTTCGATGCGGCTGTGTCAGCGCATAACATACGTCATAAATAAACTTATCTGATTGGCTTACGGTTAACCAATGATTTTAAACTTCAGAAATCGCCCCCTAGCGAGAGAGAAAACACTTCTCTATTATGCTATGCCAGACTCTGTCTACGAAGCAAAGTGAAGTAGCAGAGTCTGGTATTACCAGGCTACATCATTGCAGCCTGCTCAGTAATTGTGTGCGAGAGAGATCTCAAGACTGGTGGGATCATACAACACGATCTCATGAAAGTGTGTATCATAGCCTACTATCTATAAACTACCACAAATTTTATTTCTCGTGCCATTTATACGGCAAAAATAGTTTTTGCGTGCATGATATGCACTGTAAACCCCATGGGTATGATTAGGGGTGTGGAGTGCGCGCGTATTACACGCCATTAAAGTGCATATCATATGCATGCTAAAACTGCGTATCATTTGCATACAAAACTATTTTTGGCGTAAATGGCACGAGAAATAAAATTCGTGCTATAGATACGCACTTTCAGGAGATCTTGCGTGCTTTAATGAGGAGTAGAGTGTTCGAAATTTTAGAATGAGCAAACGTGTTGCGTCAACGTGTGTCCACATTCCTCTCCTACAACGACACGACGTTTCGTCGCGGCCCTGCAGATGCGCGTCGGGTTTTCTCTTGTCATTAAACCGCGGAGACGTAGCCTAATGCCTCAGAAAAACCGATCTGCTGGTTTACATGACAGTCGCATTGGCACATATCTGATTTATTTCCACATGAACGAGGCCTGAAAACAATTTCGAAATATCAAAATAATGCATGCGTTTTTTTCCTGTTTACACTGTCATAGAACACATCCGATCTGTGTCACATATGAGCAAAATATCAGAATTGGGTCACATTTCACTGACAGTGTAAAAACTAGGCCATAAACCTTCCTGCAAGTCAGGCTGCAGTTTGGACATACAAAGAATATTGGACCACCCAGTCATCAAATACAGCAACAAATATGTTTCTATGCCTATGGGAAACTCACCGTGAGCGTGATCCTATATTAATCTCTTGTGTGGCAATGAGTATCAAATCACATCAGTACACATGCGGATTTTATATGTTTCTTTGTTGACACAACAATCAACCAAATTATGTTTCCCAGTCTGAACTGAATGTGGACCATTTGAGTAGCTAATCGACATTCAATCACAAGAACAGAAAGCTCAATGTCGAAGCTCAATTTCGAAGCTTTTTTTAAACCCTTTAACATGTTGGAGTCCTGAGGACAAAAAGCAAGAACGAGGCAACACACAACAAAGCGAAGGTCGCATGTACCGTATACTTTCAACATTAAACACCTTTCATTGTCATGAGGCCTTTTGTCTGTGGCATTCACTTCCTCTTTGAACAGAAATTGAGATTTTTGTGTGTAGAACTGAAGTATAAAACAAAACTGTTCATATTACGAAACAGCTTGATATGAGTCTGGATTAGCTTAAGTTTTTTAATTATCATTTAATTTGTTTTTTGAAAATCTTTCTAAAAGTTCTAAAAATGCACTTTTAAAAGAAGTTCAAAACAAATGATCCTCTACGGTCAGAGATGATGGACAGATCTTTCAAAGACGTCTTCAACTAATTTCGGAATAGTTCACTCAGAAATGACAATTCTGTTATCATTTACTCTCCGTCATGTTGATCTAAACCTGTATGAGGATTCATACTGCCGAACATCAAAAAGGAGAAAAAGTGCTATCATAAAAGTTTCATAAAAAGTAGTTAATTTGACTTCAATGTGCTAATTCCAAGTATTTTGAAGTCCCATGAATCTTTGTGTAAGAAACAGACTTGTCGCCTCCCTTCGTCTTAGCTCATGAATCTCGTTAGTGCTCATTAGTCTCCATTGGTTCTAATGTGTCTCATGATCAATGGGGTGATTTATGTCGCTCAATGAGGGATATTGTGGAAGGGAAGAGCTATCCCGACATTAACTCTTGTTTTTTTTTGTAATCTCTGGTCAGGTTTCTTTTACGTTCTATTTTGGCGACGAGGATTTCTTCTCCTGTGGCTCGGCATATGTATGGTCCGCCATTAAAAATAACAGTGCAATGCAGCCTTTTAAACTTGCCGGGACAGTGACCAGCGCCTCTTACTCCGTTTCTGCTGCTTTCAGTTACGTGACGCTTGCTCTGAACGAAAACACGTTGTGGAAACGCGTTGGCCTAGTACTTTTTGTCCCTCTATGCTATTATAGTTTTTCAAGATGGCGGAACTACATGGAAGCCTCTGTGGACCTACCCGTCCTATGCATATAAAGATAATAAATTCTTTGTTTACGAGAATAAGTCAGATAATTGGCAGAGGTATTTGTACACCATTAAGGACATATTTATGAATAAAAATATTGATTTTAGATAATAAAATAAGTATAAAAGTACACATTGTCCCTTTAATGGTTACCTGTTACACACAGCATGTCCCCAGGCTATAACAAAGATTTAAAAAGAGTGAAAAGTCCCAGTGCTGTTAAACTGTTATCTCTTGGCCCGTGGCACTAATAAGTAAGCTACACATTAGCATACGTTTATAAAGAGTACTTATGAAAATAATATAGTTTAAAAGAATATACTTAACTGAACGCAATGTATTTAGACAGTTAATAAAACAATAAACCATGTTAAGCCATGATTTACAGTGACTTTAGAACAGCTAAAACCCACTCTGCTGTTCTAAATTCACTGTAAATCATGACTTCACATGGTTTATTGCTTTTATACGGTTCTTTCCCATACCTGGCAAGGTATCATCAAATAAACACACAGACACAAAAGTGTAATGCTATTGATAAAAATATATTATCCTTATACGCAAAGCAACGTAGTTCTTCAGAAGCATAATTGTTGACGCTGAAACACAGACGCAGTGGTGTAATGATATTGATGTAATGCAAAATTACAAAATATACCACATAGCCTATAGTGTATAGTAATGAGGAAATTGTGTTAATGTGTTTTGACAAATATAAACATAAAAACAGATGTCACATACAGGTAGGGAAAAACATTTACATTTTATGAATTCACTAAGTGAATCTGTCAGGTGTGGGGGTGGTGAAAGGAGCGAGGACTCAGGTGCAACATGACTTGACCTTGAACATACAGTGTATATACGACGATGAACCAGCACAAGACTGCGAACACAAGGAGAAATAGGGAGAGCAAACAAAGGAGGTAACAAGGGAGGACAGGTGTGGTAAATTAATCAATAATCAGGTAACAAGATAGGAGGGACCAGACAATCGACAGGAGAGCACATGGCACAAGGAAACATACATGACAAGCCATGTGCTCACACTAGAACACAAGCACATGGCCAGTTAAACAAATCACAAGCCATGTGCTAACACAAAACGAGACATGAACACGTGTAGCATGTCTGGAACGGACTCTCCAACACAAATGACCACACGACTATTCGACGATGAGATCCAATTTTTCCTTTTAATCTGTAAACAAAGAGATCATCAGTGGATCGACGGGGCTTTAGCTTCTCTCTTTCTCTCTCGTGTACACACAGTAATATTCACGGAGAGAAGCAACATTGCATGCGCTCATGAGCCTCTCGCACAGGTAGACTCAGGCTATTACAGATCGCACCCAAAAATAAATAAACAAAACATGTAAATAAAATAATAAATCTTAATCATTCATAATCTTCCTTGTGATACAACACATTAATACTCTTATTAATACACTACAATAGTGTATTGTACATCAATTTATACTAAATTACATGACCATATGCATTAATTCAGATATTTATACAAAATAACATGCTATGATAAACAAACAATAAATTATAATATAATTCGTACACATAAATCCAAAACAAAAGCTCGATGTTTGGTTAACAGAATACCATGTGCAGGTGCGCACGTGCGTCCGTCACGTGCACCACGTGCGCCACGCACGAATCTACTAATCTGATTCGTTTCCCCTATAACACTCTTCATACAGTACATATTTATTAACAGTCAAACAGATCTCTTTTCTTCACTAATTAAACAACATACCTGTAAACAAAGAGATCATCAGTGGATCGACGGGGCTTTAGCTTCTCTCTTTCTCTCTCGTGTACACACTAAGCATAAAATACTAGTCAGTTAGCACCATGATGAATTTCATAAACTCGTACTACTACACACTTCATCACAACTAACACACTCAAATTACACTTAATGAGCAATAATTCTGCATTCAGACAATAAACATCATCATACCAGTTATATTCACGGAGAGAAGCAACATTGCGTGCGCTCATGAGCCTCTCGCACAGGTAGACTGAGGCTATTACAGATCGCACGAGGAGAAACCCCAGCAGTGTTCCACCGATGACGCTCCCTCCCCCAACAAACACTCAAAGAAAAGTTCCGCTATATTAACGTTATGTTCTCTTAGTCAAACAATAATCTGAACAAAATTTCGTGAGGTTCATTAATCCATTCTAAATACAAAAATAGAAAAACTTAAACAGTAAATTACAGAAAATAATACAATGGAAAAAAAACAAGTCAAAGGTTAATTCACACCAGTTACATCTTACAGATCCTACCAAACATTAAATAGAATGGAGCGTAGCCAGTGGACTCGTGCGCTGTACAATTGTATGCGAACGTTAGTGTCTGAAGCAACTGTGACCACTTTTCTTTAGACCTTGGCGGCAGTGCCCTGACCATGCTGCCCAAGGTTCTATTGAACCGTTCAACATGGCCATTGCCCATCGGATGGTAAGCAGTTGTTCTGGACTTTTTTACTCCGGCAATCTGCAGCAATTCTCGGATCAGTTGGCTCTCAAAGTTTGCCCCCTGATCCGAGTGGATCCTGTCAGGGAAGCCGTACACACAAAAATATCGGTCCCACAACTGTCGGGCTACCTGCTTTGCTGACTGGTCACGACATGGAAAAGCATGTGCCATACGGGAAAAATGATCAGTTACGACCAACACGTCCACATTACGGCCTTTAGAGCTTTCCGCGGTCCAAAAATCGATACATACTAGCTCCATTGGGCTCGACGTTTTTACGCTCTCTAACGGGGCTCTGCCTTCGGGTTCGAGCGTCTTACTGACAACACAGCGCTTGCAACACTTAACGTACCTACGAACGTCGCGTTCCAACCCTACCCAAAAAAACCTTTGTCTTGCCAGGTGCATAGTTCTACCTTGGCCCTGATGCCCTGCTTCGTCGTGGACGCCTGTCATCACCTGCGTGATTAAAGAGGATAATCTGTAACAGCGAACTGTAACCGTTTCTTTCCTGCAAGGTTGTCTTTGCTTACGCGATACAGTACTCCATCAAGTACCTTCAACTTGTCCCATTGCTTTAAAACTCTGAGTACCTTATACGTCTCTCCAGAACGCTCGCGACGTGAAGCTCTCTTGCCCCTATTGACGTAAAATAGGACCCTGGACAGACAAGGATCATTCTGTTGTCGGTCTCGAAGTTCATCTAACGAGAAGACAGGTAACGGGCATTGCCCAGGATGTGACAGCTGCTGAGCGCCTTGTGCGATCCAGGAGATTGCCCTTGATTCAACTCCTGCTGCCCAGTCACTGTGACCCTCTAAAACTGCGGAAACCTCAGCACTGGAGAGAGGACAACACCAAGGAGTTACATAAGGAGGACCTTCGATGCTCTGGGCACCAGCACTAAGCCTGAACGCATCCTGTACTTGGTCTTTCTCAAACTGCTCCGCTTCCTCAAGCAATGCACCATAAGGCTCATTCAATAGCCTCTGACTGACTTGGTTATGGACAAATGGATGACGACTTAAAGCATCGGCCACTACGTTCTTGCTGCCAGGTATGTACTTAATGCTGAAATGATAAGGTGCCAACTTGGAAACCCATCTCTGCTCACACGCGTCGAGTTTAGGCTTTGTGAGGATGTACGTCAATGGGTTATTGTCTGTCCAAACAACAAATTCATGCCCTTTCAGCCAATGGCTGAATTTGTCGCAGACAGACCATTTTAAAGCCAAAAACTCTAAGCGGTGAGCAGGATACCTTGCCTGAGCGCGCGAAAGGGCTTTGCTAGCGAAAGCAATCGGCCGAGCCCTAGTCTCACCCTCTGCGATCTGCGACAACACAGCGCCCAGCCCGTCCATGGACGCGTCAGTGGACAGAATAAATGGGCGACTAAAATCTGGATGTGTCAGAACCACGGAATTTATCAAAGCGGCTTTTAGCTGCTGGAAGGCCCGACTGTGCTCCTCTTTCCAGTCACTAGAACTCAACTTCCTGAACACAGCAGCACCTTTCTCAGGAGGCTTCTTGCCCCTTGGCGCGGCCGTCAAAGAAAACAGGGGTTTCGCGATGGTGGAGCAATTTTGGATGAACCTCTGGTAATACAACACCATTCCAAGGAATGATTTAATCTTCCTTTGGGATGGTGTTACCCCATCCTCCATCATCAAATCAGCCTCAGTCACTAATCCAATTGCACTAACCTTATCAGGGTCGGTCGCTACCCCTGAACTGTCAATGACATGCCCTAAGAAACGCACGCTGTTCCGGAGGAAATGGCATTTTTTGGGAGCTAACTTTAGCCCGTGCTCTCTGAGTCTACTGAACACCACGCCGAGTCTCTTGATGGCCTCACTCTCATCTGTGGCATACACAAGTAGGTCATCCAGATAGCAAAGCAATGTCAAGAAATTTTGATCACCAAATATATTCGTCATTAGGCGCATGAAGCTAGCGGGGCTATTACACAACCCTTGCGGTAAGCGATTAAACTCATAAAGGCCCATCGGTGTTGTGAAGGCCGTCAGTTTTTTATCCTCCTCCGCCATTGCGATATTATAAAAACCGGAGGTAAGATCCATCACGCTAAAGATTGTGTTTCCGCCTAAGGCCGCCAAACAGTCTGCTTGGTGAGGTAAGGGGTGAGCGTCTTTGATGGTCCTGGCATTAAGCCAGCGATAATCAACACAAACACGAAGATCACCGCTTTTCTTCCACACCAGGACCAGCGGAGACGCCCACTCACTACAAGACTTTCGAATGATTTCTTGCTCTTCCATCTCCGAGAGCACTTTTCTCAGCTTCTGATATTGAGCCGGAGGAACGCGCCGGTATGGAAGTCTGAACGGGCGGTTATCGGACAGGTGAATCCTATGGACGAACTCTTTGGCGCTACCACAATCTAGCTTATGTTTAGAAAACACATCTTCATATCTCTGAATCAACTGCAGAAGCTGGTCTTTCCAGTGCGGAGTCACTTCGCAGGACTCGATATCAAGATCACTAAGGCCGAGCTTCTGCAGTGCGTCTTGAAAATCAGAGGAAAAACCACCCATGTCTTCACTAAAGGAGACAAACTGGCTCTGAACACTCACAGCCTCTCCATTACCATCCTTAGGTTGCACGTCCAGGTCTTCGACCGCTAAAACAGGAGACACATCGGCTATTTTAGCATTTCGTTTCAAAGTGATCGGCTTACTGGATGGATTGATCACCTTAACCGGCACCCATCTGTCACCAGGTAATGTGGCTATAACACGCCCGACTAAAACACCTTTCTGATGAGTTTGTGCCCTAGACGGCTCAACTAACACAGTACTGCCCACAGAAACAGTCGAACTTGCTGGGAGTCTGCCCCACACCAGGTGCTCGTGCTGAGGCAAAAGTGTAACGGCTTGAGTGAGCTTAACAGTACCGACAACGGTTGGGATACTACCACCCTCCCATCTGTTATGCCCAGACAACATACTCAAAAAACGCTGAATCTCTGGTTCCCCTGTAGAATTTGGCTGATTCATGACAAGCCAATAACTTTGAGATTGCTTAAGTTGACTGAGAACGTACTTGATCACATTAGTACCAATAATTAACTGGTCTTTTTGCCCTGGTACGACCAAGGTAGGCACAATAACCGAATGTCCATACACATGCAACTTCAGCTGATGGATGCACTTGGGCTTGACCCGAACACCACCACAACCGACAAGCAAGACATCAGTCGGGGGATGACCAGGCTCAAGGATCCCGCATGCATCCAACAACTTGCGCTCAGTTTCCTCATTAATAGTACATGCCATAGAACCAGTGTCTAAAAGGCCTTGGCAAGTGACCGTATCATTCACCAACACATCGGTATAAAACAAACTGTCAGCTTTTTCCAGCTTTGCGATGTCCTGGAACAAAATGATACTGCCACTTGACTCAACCTGACAATGGTTGCTGTAGATGACCATTGGATCGTCTTGACTGATGAGAGGCTGACTTTCAACACTCACATTGCCCCCTCCCCAATGTGAGTGATCTAGTTTCCCTGATCGTCACCAGTCTGGGCCACAGCTCGGCCAGCAACATTGCGACACTCCCCACTGAGGCACTGTCCTAGAGGGTTGCTGCTCAGATAATGGAGAGGAACCCGGTAATGCTGAAGTCTGGTTTGTTAGCAACCGTGTAGCAATGGAGTCACCTATCTGGCTTCCAAGCTCACCAATAAGGTCTCGCAGTTGCTGTGTAACATTGTCACAATCAGTATTGGCATGAGTGGAAGTCTCTGGTTTACACGGATTGTTATTGGGAAGCACAGTTGGAAGAGTCACCGAGTCATAGGCCAACACACGTGGTTTACCGACTTTAGGTACATCTACCCCAAAGAATCCTCGACCCCTGCCAATATGTGGTGTCACCAGGTCTTCATTCCATCTCCCTTCAGCCATATTAGATATGGAAAATGACAACAGTGAAAATCATAAACAAAAATTAACTTTACAATTACCGTATACTTTTCGTGCGAAGAAGAAAAAAAGGAAAATAAATAAATAAAATAAATGCAACAGTCCAATGAGGGTGTGCGTGGTGTGTGAAGCGAGAGTTCAGTACTATCAATGTCCAGACACTACCACCAAAACGTCAACGATGAAGAGTCTATGGTTGTCGATTTCAGAAGCGTTGTGATCCCGCGTTGTCCAACCCCAGCGATCAGCTGCAGCAGATCTGGTGCATCCGGGTCACGGCACCAAATTATGTAGCATGTCTGGAACGGACTCTCCAACACAAATGACCACACGACTATTCGACGATGAGATCCAATTTTTCCTTTTAATCTGTAAACAAAGAGATCATCAGTGGATCGACGGGGCTTTAGCTTCTCTCTTTCTCTCTCGTGTACACACAGTAATATTCACGGAGAGAAGCAACATTGCATGCGCTCATGAGCCTCTCGCACAGGTAGACTCAGGCTATTACAGATCGCACCCAAAAATAAATAAACAAAACATGTAAATAAAATAATAAATCTTATACATTCATAATCTTCCTTGTGATACAACACATTAATACTCTTATTAATACACTACAATAGTGTATTGTACATCAATTTATACTAAATTACATGACCATATGCATTAATTCAGATATTTATACAAAATAACATGCTATGATAAACAAACAATAAATTATAATATAATTCGTACACATAAATCCAAAACAAAAGCTCGATGTTTGGTTAACAGAATACCATGTGCAGGTGCGCAAGTGCGTCCGTCACGTGCACCACGTGCGCCACGCACGAATCTACTAATCTGATTCGTTTCCCCTATAACACTCTTCATACAGTACATATTTATTAACAGTCAAACAGATCTCTTTTCTTCACAAAACAGAACTAATTAAACAACATACCTGTAAACAAAGAGATCATCAGTGGATCGACGGGGCTTTAGCTTCTCTCTTTCTCTCTCGTGTACACACTACGCATAAAATACTAGTCAGTTAGCACCATGATGAATTTCATAAACTCGTACTACTACACACTTCATCACAACTAACACACTCAAATTACACTTAATGAGCAATAATTCTGCATTCAGACAATAAACATCATCATACCAGTAATATTCACGGAGAGAAGCAACATTGCATGCGCTCATGAGTAGGCTTGGGAATCGGTTCCAGGTTCCGGTTTGGAACCGGTTCCAAACATTCCGATCCATCGGAATCGTACACGTCCACACGTTAACGATTCCGTATGTTCCGTTCCATCCATTCCTGCATCGCGGCATGACGTTACAGTATGCGACTGGATTTTTAAATCCCCCAAAAACGCGATGGCTACGAGACGTAAACGATCGAGAGTGTGGCTTCATTTTAAATGCAGCCCGGGGAAGCAAATCTGGGCGACACAACCCCTCCCGTCATTTCAGCTCCAATGACGGCATCAAAACAATGAAACCATGGCGAAGCGGCTCTCCACGGCTCTGCTTTCGTCGCCGAAAAAGTTAAGAAACTCGACGCTATAAGCCCTCAGTACCCAGCCGAGCAGTTCACACGTGACTTTTATGCAGTGTTTCCCACACATAGACTAATTCGCGGCCACAAAATCAACTCCGGCCGCCACATATTGCGTTTCGTTCATTTTTTTTAGGCTATTTAAAACACGCAGCGTATTCTTTCCGTTGTATTTCCTTTCCCCGCTCTCCCTCCGTCTCTTAATCACTCACGCGTCTCTCTCAAATACACACACCACCGTGTCTGTCTATGAGGCGTCAGACTGGACAAAAGCGAAGCGAACTCCGCGAGCGACACTGGGCGATAGAGAGACAGAGTGTGACTTTTATTTAAACTTATATAAACTGATATAATTGATTTTACTGGACAGCTTAAAGCTCATAACCATATTTTGTTTGCATATATCATATGCAGTATTTGTCCTGAAAAGGCTACTCAGTAAATGTCTGTAATTTAAGGTCATTTCTATTTTATTTGTATACATTTTAATCATTAACTTTAAAAGCACACTCTTTTTATGACTAAAATAACAGTAAAGGGTAAAAAAAAAAGAATTCCCAAAAATTAAAACGGAAAAAACGGAATTTGGGAAAAAATTAAACTGATTTCATGGGGCCCTAGATATTGCACACTTGGTTTTCATTCTCTAACACCACTTTAAATTAGACATTCAAAGCCAACAACTCTCAAAGCCACACTGTAAGTGTTCAGCAAATGGTACAGGAATCGATATGGGAATCGATAAGGAATCGCATCGATAAGCAGACTCGACAATGGCATCGATACCGATAATTTCTTAACGATGCCCATCCCTACTCATGAGCCTCTCGCACAGGTAGACTGAGGCTATTACAGATCGCACGAGGAGAAACCCCAGCAGTGTTCCACCGATGACGCTCCCTCCCCCAACAAACACTCAAAGAAAAGTTCCGCTATATTAACGTTATGTTCTCTTAGTCAAACAATAATCTGAACAAAATTTCGTGAGGTTCATTAATCCATTCTAAATACAAAAATAGAAAAACTTAAACAGTAAATTACAGAAAATAATACAATGGAAAAAAAACAAGTCAAAGGTTAATTCACACCAGTTACACACGCAGCCAATGAGAACATTAATAAGCCACGTGTTCACACAAAACATGAAAACATGAAAGCACGCGGCAGGTGATAAACACAAGCTGCATGCAACACAGCACAAGACAAAACATGACATGAAAGCACATGAAAAAAGGCGCACAGACAAGACAAAACAGGAGTGTAAGGGCTCAGTTACAATACCAAGAAATAGACTAGACAGAAGTGACAGAACCCTGACAGAAGCATTTAGTCCTCATACTGAATCGGACACCGATATCACGTCTCTGAGCAGGTGATGATTTCTTCAGTTCAAAATAATAAGGAATGACATATTGTTATAAAATGAAGTAAAAAGTTTGATTTTATTCTTTGGAATGTAGATAAGTAACAGTTTGATAAAATAAAAATACACAGATAAAGTACAGATGTTTGAAATATGTAAGTACAGTAACAAAGTAAAATGCTGTCTTCAAGAATCCATCCATCCATTCTCCTCCACGTATCCTGGACTGGGTTGTGGTGAGAGCAGGTTAAGTAGCTGGCCCATAAGTCCTTTTCCCCAGCAACCTCCTCCTGCTCCTCCTGGGGAATCTCAAGGCATTCCCAGGCCAGCCGAGATATACTGTAATCCCTTCAGTTTACTAAGTCTGCCCCAGGGTCTCCTCCCTGTTGCACATGCCCGGCCGTTACACCTCCACCGGAAGGTGTCCGGGGGCATTCTGACCAAATGCCTGAACCAGTGTTCATTTTGACAGCAGATTTTGATTTAGTTTTAGTCATAGTCTTTTAAATAAAATGCCATTTAGTTTTAGCCATATTTTAGTAATCTGAATTGATTTAGTTTTAGTCTAATGGTTTTAGCTAAATTGTAATGCATTTATTTAGAATTTCTCTAAAATTTCCAAACTATATACTCCAGGAGAAAACATATATTTACCTGTTAATATGCATTATTTTAAAGTGCAATAGACACTGATTTAATGTGGCAATGAAAAAAAAAACACTTCTCCTAAAGTAGAACACGGTCTTTTCAATGAATGATATATGCATTCTTTATAACAACTTGCATACATCATTCTTTTTTCTTACAAACAGACACATTTATTTGTAAAAAATGTATATAATTAATCCATATTAAAGAGCAGTAAATGCTTTTCTCTTTTTCTTGTGTTGTTTGATTAATATTAAGTGCACAGACGGCATTAGGTTTATTAGCACTGTCACTTTAAGACCAAATGTGCAGGTCCAATTGCACCAAATGCACATCCGATATTCTTCTCACAACTGTTTACGTCCTGTAAAGACATAACTGTGCTTACTTGAATACTCTCCAAAATGGATATTAGACATTATGTTGTGTGTATTTGTCCATTCAGATGCAAAAGAGAGCTCAATTCAGTACCCACGCGCTGTATAGCGTACAACGGAGCCCGGGAAGTCACATGTGGGAGAGAAAAAAAAACAATCTGTGGAGATGGTTTTGCAATCTGTCCCCTCAGTTCATAAACCGTACTCACAAATTCTTCAACTGTTCCCTCGGTTTAACAAATCGTGCCAACGGATTAATAAACCATACCCACGAGTTCCTAATCCAGGCTCTCAGATTTGTAAACCGTGCCTTCAGTTTTTGCAATCTGTACCCACAAATTCATAAACCGTGCCCACGCTTTCGCAATCCGTTCCCACGGGTTTGTAAACTGTACTTAAGTAGTAAATCAAGAGCTTTGCCTTCAAATTTAGCTCTCTCTTCAACATGATGGTCTGGTACAATGACCGCATTACTGCCACCACCACATTGCATGTTGATCTCATGCTATGACCTACCCTCACTCGTGAACAAGATCCCGAGATACTCTACCACTTGGGAAAGCAGCTCACTCCCCACCTCAAGTGGGCAATCCACCGTTTTCAGCCAAGAACCATGGCCTCAGATTTGGAGATGCTGACCCTCATTCCCACCGCTTCACACTCGACTGCGAACCACCCAAGTAAGCGCCGATGAGGCCACCATTCACAAAGAGCAGAGATGCCACCCTAAGGCCCCTAAACTAAACACCCTCTACCCCAGGCTGTGCCTTGAGATCCAGTCCATGGGTCTCACAAAAAGGATTGGTGGAGTCCAGTGCTCCTTGGAAACAAGCTTGACTTATTGCAGAGAATATGAGGCAGCTTTCACACCATTAGCAGCCACGGTATCCCATACTTCCGAAGCACCCCAATTCCCCCGCCCACACACACATAATACACCCCGGGGAACATGGTCATAAGCCTTCTCCAAGTTTACAAAATGCATGTAGACTGGATAAGAAAACTCCCATGCCCCCTCCAGGATATTTGTCAAGATAAAATCTGGTCCACTTTTCCACATCTGAGACAGAATCCGCTTGGTTCCTCCTCAAGCCTAAGTTCGACGATCAGCCGGTTTCTTCTTTCCAACACTCTGGCGTAGGCTTTCTCAGCCAGGCTGAGGAGTGTGAAACTTTTAGAATTGAAACACCACTACTGATCCCCTTTAAAAAAAAAAAAAAAAAGTTTACCACTACACCCATCTTCCAGTCGGCAGGCGCTGTCCCGGATTCCCATGCGATGTCAGCCAAGACAGCCCGACTTCATCCAGGGCCTTTAGTATCTCAGGGTGAATCTGGTCTTGTGTCTTGCCACAGCATTTTAGCTACCTGACTTCCTCCAGATTATATTATCTGCATGTAGGTTTTAAAATATTATTTTAAGATTAGAAGTACAAGTGCACATTCAATACAATTACACACACTTCTTTCACAAGGGGGAACACTGCTCAACCAATCACATTTGACAACAGAACTGTTGTATCAAATTATAAATATTGTAAATATTAATTTGGTTCATGTTTTGTTTATTGAACTGTAAAAACAGTATCACACATGCAATCATGTTGTTGTTCTGAATATGAGCATGGTTGTAATCAAGGCAGCTGATAAAGGGGGACAACTGGTCCTGTTGTCTTTGGGCCTGGCTCGAGGAGGGCCCCGAAAGTGACATAAATCGAAAGTATTTGTTCTCTCTGAGATCCAGTTTCTAAGGTTAACACAGATTTCTTTAGTTTCACCATCCCCTTGGTCTCAAAGCTGGTGGCTCCTCCCTCTCGTTTATCTGCAACTTTAACAGGTCAAGTCCTACAGTTCCCAGCCTTTGTTCCCAGAGCAAAGGATCTCTCATCTGCCATATTCATTTCACATAAGAGCTTTAGGAAATTATAAAAGTTATGTGATGATGTTTTACACAACACTTTTTTTCTGGGTTAGGTTGAATAACCATGGTCATAAAATGCACAAAGTATGTGACACAGTTTGTTGAAAACAGGTCAGCTCAGACTACAACTGTTATATTCGTCACGAAGATGTCTATCACGCAGCATCTGGAATAACTACAGAAGTAGGCAACTTTAGATAACATAGCTTGATAAATAATAAGTCAGCCAAGTCAAGAATATATCATTTTCTTTCATACATCAAATCAGTCTCAATACAAGAGCACTTTGTATCTGTCTTGTAGGTTTCAGAGGAAGTACCTTAATAGCTTGTTTATTATTAAAGTGATAGTTCATGCTGTACCAAACCTTTGTGACTTTTTCTTCAGTAGAACACAGTTATACATTTTGAAGAATGTTCACACTGCTCGTTTCCATACAATGAAATTATACCAAGGGCTGTCAAATCTTTCTCTGCATTGACGGTATTTTCCATAGACAGTAAAAAAAAACTAGACGACGCAAATTCACTAGTCCTGCGCGCCAATCAAGCTGGCTTCAGAAGAGGTAGAGGGTGCACAGAACCATTTCACATCCTGCGGAGAATAATCGAAGGCTACAATGACAAGAATCTCGACTACTACATCACATTCATCGACTTCAAGAAAGCGTTCGATTCGATCAACAGACCAACAATGTTCGAAATCATGAGACACTACGGCATACAAAAATAAATTGGTAAGAGCAGTCCGAGCAATCTACATCAACTCCAAGAGCCATGTACTAGTCGAGGGGAAGCTGTCAGACCAATTCGACATTTTAACTGGTGTCCTACAAGGCGACACACTAGCTCCTTTCCTGTCTATCACTGTCTCGACTACGTACTAACAAAAGCGGAGGAGGAACACGCTGAAACCACCCAATCGCACGGCATCGCAACACGTCTAAGAGAGTCAACTAGGCATCCTAATGTCTCACTATTCGACCTGGACTTCCCCGATGACATCGCTCAAGCACCCTGGAAAGATCGCAGCAACAACTCACAACAACAGCCAAGTGGGCCAGGAGAGTTGGCCTTGAAGTCAACATAGGCAAGACAGAAGCATTAGGCAACAAACAACATGCTGGCCTAGACATGGCAATCCACACCCACCACTACATACAGCTAAATGGTCAGAACATTGAGTGGACCTAGAACTTCAAATATCTCGGCTCTCAAATAGCCTCTACAGAGTCAGACATCAGAGCATGAAAAGGCCAAGCCTTTTGGAAGATGAAAAACATCTTTCAGGCAAAGACCCTTCCAATCGAACTCAAGATCAACATATTCGAAGCCGCATGCATCTCAATCCTTCTCTACGGCTGCGAGAGTTCGCCACCAACTGCTACAGAATAATGCTTGGCATCAAACGTCTAGACAAAATCAGGAATGAAGACATCTACAAGCAAGTCGACCGCGACCAACTCGTCCTCAGAGTGCAACAAAGAGAGCTGAGATTTGTAGGCCACTGCCTAAGAACAAGCGATCACTACTTAATAAACAAATATGCACAAGAACGGCACGGCAAAAGAGGCAGAGGAAGACCACATAAACTGTACCATCATTCCATTGGCAAGCTCATCAACAAGGACGTACCAGCTACAGCGAACGAACTAAGGGAAGTTGCCAAAGATCGCAGGGAATGGAGAAAATTGGTGACCGACTGCAAACCTACCCTGTTCGCAGTTGATTGATGATGATGATGATGAATGATGAATTCACTTTCTTCCTTTGTAGAAAAGTAAAGCCGCCAATGTCCCAATATGGCAAATATGTAGAAGCTGTCAAATTCACTTGTCAATCATGACATCACACCGCCGTTTTTATAGCATGAAATAACTTACAAAAAAAATTTATTCTAAAAAACTAACACTTGAACACTTAAATGAAAATTATTTGAAGTGTAATTTGTAGTTTGGCTAGATTTCATATAGAGAGCTAGGATTATGAGCTATACTGCATCCAGCCACCTGGGGGCTATCAAAACATTTTGGATTCACTTTTCAGGCCTTGTGTGGCAGACTTGGAATTTGCCATAATTTATGACACGATGGGTTATCTCAGTACTCAAATTGATTCTTTAAATGGACTAAAAATAGACTATGCAGCACCATTCACTGCTGTGAATTGCCCTTGCCTGCCCGAGACGACGACGAGACCTTGAAGTCACTTTTCTGGATCGGGGCAAAGCTATTATCATGCCGTCCACCTTCCAAACACCAAAGGACTGGAGAGAGGCCGTCATAAGGTGTTTGGAGAGCGTTGCGTCCCGATCCAGCGATCAGCCAGACCCAGAGCCAAGTTCTACACCAACGACCGCGGGAGAAGTTACGTGAGCCTCTTTGCAGATCAAGCGGCACCACCTGCAGTGACAAGTGAGCCAGAGCCCGTGGACAAGAGGACAGAGCTTACCATCGGCCCGGAAGTGGATCTGACCTGGGGTGTGAGCCCGTGACACCAGCGGCCGAGGGAACAGAAGCGGAGGACTGGCTGATAGACTTCGATGGGGACTTATCAACTCCCACCCTGTCCCACCCGAATCATATTTATTGTCCATAGCGAACTGTGACTTATCAGCCTTTTCAGGCTTACTAATGTGTAAGGACAACACATTGGGAAGCTGGGATTTATTCTTTGTGCTAACCTGTGTGGACTGCGTCATAATTACGGTCATCCTCTCAAGTTTGGTTGCATCACCACCACAGAGCCAGTCCTCCAGTCCCATCGCTACTGGACATTTGCAACACTGCACCGTCTCTGGGGATCCCCTGCCAGGACGTCGAGCCGCAGGACATGCAACCACCAGCAGTGCCAGGGCACACCTTCCCGGAGGGGGGTGTAATGTCACCGTTTTGTTCTGTTAGTTTTTGTTTTCATGGACTTTCTTTTTTTTCCCATTTGTTACATGTCATTGTGCAGATTCTCGCCTCTCATCTGTCTCCTTGGTTTCCATCATTATTAGTACATATGTGTCAGTATGTTTAATTAATTATAGTAGTTTGTGTTTAGTACCGTATTTTCCGTACTGTAAGGCGCACTTAAAAGTCTTTAATTTTCTCAAAAAATGACAGTTGAACAAAAAAGGAAGATATTTGGAAGAAAACAGATCTCAATCCCCATTGACTTCCATAGTAGGAAAAAATACATACTATGGTAGTCAATGGGGATTGAGATCTGTTTTCTTCCAAATATCTTCCTTTGTGTTCATCAAAACAAATAAACACATAAGAGGTTTGTAACAACTTGAGGGTAAGTAATATAGATAGAATTTTAATTTTTGGGTGAACTATCCCTTTAAGTTGTTACCTTTCCTGCACTCCTTGTTCGTACATGTTACACAGCTATGTTATTCGTGTAAACTGTCTGTAGTATTATTAAAACTATTGTTATTTGGAACCTTCTTCTCCTGTCTTCGTCTGTTCGCCTGCAAACTCCCCGTGACTCCTCCAGCCTGTGACCCGGAAACCGAGGCGTGAGCAGGCTTCCAGAGGAGCTATGAGCGAGGATGCACAGGTGTATCTTATGCGGAAGTCTTTCTTGTCGAGAAACCTGACACCTGTATAAATTTTCCTCCCCTTTCACATCTGTCACAATAATTTTCACTTATGCTTTACCTTTGCATTTTTAATAAACTGTATATCAACAGAACATCTTGCTTTATCTTTATTTTTTATTAATTTCTTAAATAGCCAAACTTTAACAACATACTTTAAGGGCAGATCATTTAAGGGCAGATCATTTGAACGCAGCTGATGAAGCTGTGAAGTGACGCTCGAGTGATCTAGAATTTTCCAATATACAAATAAGCTTTTCCTTATGACTCCTCCATCCTCATTTTCTTTCCTTCCAGCCTTCCCTCGCATCCTACAGGGGGTGGAGCTGAGATGTGAGGAAAGGAAACGAGGATGCACAAATAAGAAATGAGAAGCACCCTATGCTTTTGTGATTTTATTGCAATCCATGTTTTCACTGTTATACGGTAAGGGGCGCTATTACGCATCTTCTGAAAAGGTACTGAATCTCCCGATTAAAATACAAGCGAAGTAGAAGCAGAAACAAGCGATCGAAGCAGTGATTACGTACATGTAAAATAAAGCGAACATCAAACATTCAACAACAAATAAATCAAAACTACCTAATGTTATTGAATAAAATGTCGACCCAGGATGAGTTACAGGACTGTGAATCTTTGGGGTGTTGATGGACTCGATCTACTCTATCTGTGTTTTGATCATCGTTCTAATGCCTAGTTCAGACTGCACGATTTTAGCCCCGATTTTGGCTCGCCGACAGCGAGTTCACGCGATTGACAATCACGCAGTATGAATGAGCAAAGACGCGATCTGAGAGTATCGCCGACGAGTTGCCGACGCCCGTGAGATATTTGGCATGCTAAATATCTGGACCTGTCGGCGATTCACAATCCTGCTGTGTGAATGTGTTCTGACTGAAAACTACATCGGCGATGAACGACAGCCAACGAAAGAGCAAGATACAGGACAGCAGGCTGTTCGAGGAGGAGTTATAGACCAGAATATCAGTATTTTAATAGATAGGCCTATATTTACATTTATATCAAACAGAAACAAAGCACAAACATTTGCGTGACCAGCAGCAACAGCAGGACGTCATTTGCACAATTATTTATTTACCCCCAACTCTCTTTGCAAAACACAGTCCTTGCTCCCCTCGTCTTCCCTACCATTTCCTGCATAAACTGTTTTTTTTTTTTTTTTAATTTCGCTACAAATCAGTGCACAGACAATTTGGATCGCAATCTTCTTGTAGGCTATCATTTTTAATAACCAATTCAGTGTCGCACGAGAACTCCGGTCTCACGCACGCTTGATCTTACGTTATTTCCTTATCACTTCTCGCGTTTGTTTGGTTGTGAAACGTAGTTTGCGGACCAGGCAGAAGTTGTCGGCGATTCTTTCTTTTGTAAAGTCATGCAGTGTGAAACCCCTGTCGCCGATCCATCGTGCAGTGTGAACACAGCAGCAACTGAATGTTACCCCAGATAGTCATGCAGTGTGAAAACAACAGTGACCCGATTATTTTGAAAATCGTGCAGTCTGAACTCGGCATAAGACTGATCCATGTAGTCTCGGACAAAAAAAAATATTTTTTCAGTTTTTTGTTCAAAATTGTAAAACTTCCCCTGTTCAAATGTTGATAAAAAAAGAATTCATAAAGCTAGAATTTTTTTTTACATTTTTTTTAGCTGAGGCTCTGTTCTTTCTTTTGATATTTTCCACGTTCACAACAAAATACAACAAAACATTTTGGGTGGCATGAAAATTTTGTGAAAATTATAAAAATAATGTTGCTGCCTGGCAAAAAAAAAATAAAAGTAAAAAAAATACACTGGCAGGGAAAGAGTTAAAGTCACCATACAAGTGTGTCATTTGTCTCATGCGCTATATTTCATATCAGAAGCCATATGATAGCTTTATACGAGGAACAGACCAAAATCTTTTTAAGCTTTTAAGGCCCAATATAGCAAAAGACTGAAAGGGTGTGAATGTCATTAAACTTTCACCAAACTTTCCAGACATCTTAGCTGTAGTTGCAAGGTTACAGTCAGAAGAATGTCTGTTGAGGAGCATTAAAATAAAGTATTAGCACATATTTAGCTGATAGTCTACTAATACTCTTATAGTTGACATGAAGTTTACTAATAGTTCGGAGAATTTCTAAAACATATTATCAAAGTAAAGTGTAACGAAATTAATGTTAATTGGTCTTATGTACCTTTTATAGATTTTCTGAATTCCAGTTTTAAGCTATACAATCAATTTTATACTATTGTTTGTTTTGTATTTCACACACACATAAAAAAAAAGATTTCACATCAACTATTACCAAATTTACCAAATTTACCAAAGCTGACTAACTGACTAACATGACAATGGCATTTTGTATCTCCCTTCCACTCGCTCTATATGTTCTTTCCATCAGTCCCTCCCTCTCTTCTTTTCTCTAATCTCGCTGTTCCTAAGGGAATTAAGTTGGAGAGGATGGGACCCCGCGGGCCCTACTGATTGGCTCTTTGGCCACAGGTGTTCCTGGTCTATAGCTCAAAAGAATCCAAAACAGCTTTTTGTGTCTGACTATGTAAACCCTTTTTGTGATAGTTCAGGTATTGTCAAAGATGAGAGGGCTGGAGATACTAGGTGTTGTAGTTTTGGTGACTCTAACTCAGGTAGATTTATGATTCTGTACAATTAAAATATTTGTATATGAATGCTTTTTACTAAATGGATTACATGTCTATAAATGATTTGACCAATTTGTTGTTTTTAATTGTTCCTCTATTTTGGCACAGATATGGAGCACTCAGGCACAAGGTAAGTTAACTCTTCTAGAACCGATTTGTTTAATTACAGGACAAGTCATAAAGGGGTCCTTTCACATTTCAGATCTTTATCTAAATTTATGATTGTATGAAGAGTGATAGTAAAATTAGATTGTTGCTCTAATGGAGCTAGTTAACTAGATCTAGCGGATTGTGGGATGGGTTTATCATTGTAAAAATATACATGTATAAGTATTAAGAAATATAAAACACTTCTATTTTGCCTATCATCATGACAATTTGAAATTTTCGTAATATTTTACATGTATCACAAAGGTGAAAGAAATGGTATCCAACTGTTTATTTATTACACTTCAACAGAGGCTACTAATAGTCATGCAAAAAGGTGCTATAAGTGCAACATGTCTTCGAGATCAACTCTTCATCATATATACACATTTTTACTAAACCTGAAGATCATGTTCTTTAGCATTATGTTCCAAAGAACATCTGATCTTTTTCAAATCAGTTAATATGATCAATGTCACAAAAATATTTTTAGTGATTAGTCACAGTAGTGTTAGTGATCACAGTAATGATTTTGCACTAGAACATGGCTTTTATGAGTAATCCTTTTTTTCCCCACAGATTGCACAATCATTTCAATAACTTCTCCTACGGCATCATCACTGTTGGTTCATTGGAAGAGAATCCAAGGAGTATCCAATTATTTTTTGGACCTTCGGATTGTGAACGACACAAGCACCAATCCAGTTGTAACGTCAGTCCCTGGGAGTGCGTCAAATAAAGAGGTCTTTGGTTTGAAGACGGGGACGTTGTACACTGTCACAATTAAAGGGTTTCAGCTTTATACTGCTGTGTGTGTCGATACAAAAATAGCAAGGACAGGTAATTTGCTGTTATCCTTTTTTTTTTCAATGTATAAATGTATGTGAGCTAATAATCACAATTCATCATTTACAGGAAAAAAAGATTGTTAACAATAATAAGATATAATTTGATATGGCTTTCTTCGGCCTTCTTTACAACATAGCAATAAATTGTGTGCAGATGATATGATAATAACACTCTTTTCCTTTTGTGCCTGCTGTAGCACGGGTACATCTCAGATAACTTATTCAAAGGCAATATCAAGTACAGCAATCGGGCTAGAATGGGATTCGGTGCAAACAGCACAACAGTACTTTTTGATGATAAATTCAACATTGACCGGGGAACAGTACAACATTTCTCTAACAAACAATAGCGCAGTGGTTAGAAATCTTCGACCGGCAACTAGATATGACTGTTTTATAGTCACATCCAATCCTGGAGGTCTAGGAGCAAGAAGCAATATACGAACTGTCACTACATGTAAGTGAACCTTAACAATCAAACGCTAC
The DNA here is from genome assembly GCA_036326025.1 of Chrosomus eos. Classification (NCBI taxonomy): domain Eukaryota; kingdom Metazoa; phylum Chordata; class Actinopteri; order Cypriniformes; family Leuciscidae; genus Chrosomus; species Chrosomus eos. Next base: position 6,036,958 of record CM070837.1, on the reverse strand, counting down.
AATATCATTACCTCACTACTCAGATAAATGTTAACCCCACTGATCAATGTCTTGACTCTCAGTGATACAGCCTCCAGCAGTGATCACAGTCCAACAGATGGGGATCCAGTCTGCCCGCATCAGTTGGCAAGCTGTAGACAAGGTTCTGGTCTACCAAGTTACGGTCAAAAACTGGAATTCGCAAAACACTACAATATACTCAAACAATGTGTTCGGCATTACATTGGATGTGCAGAATATTTTACCCTGTTCTTCATACCAAATCTCAGTGTCTTCACTTAACCCTTTCTTGGAGGCTGGAGAACCCAAGCAGGTCAACTATACAACAAACAGTAAGCAAAGCATTTTCCATTTTTACTATTATTATTTATAACAGACATTTATAGTTATCACATGTTCAGATCTGATGGTACTCTAGATGCAAATGGAAATGGTGTAATGGGGGATTGCCAAATTGGGCATCCTTTTCTTGGTCCGGGGACAATATTCCTACCAAAATTTTAATCCTAACCTACCCCTGAATCAGAAGAAGATGATAGGATAACAAGAACCATAACACTGTTTACACCTGGTGTTAAAATGCGTTTTTGTTGATCCGATCACAAGTGGACAAGTAGTTGAAAACACATTCAACCTGATTTCTTTCATAGTGTAGACTCTTGTGTTTTAACAGCCACTAAAGAATGCCTACTCTATGGATTTCATTTGTAATCATTGTGGGACATGTCATGAGAAAGTGCACCAAAACAAGCAATTCCCACTTTGCTGCAGTGTACCAAAACATACAGATCACAGTTGAAGATGTTGGAGATGCATTTGAAATGCATTTTAATACCAGGTGGAAACAGGGCCTAACTAACCTCAATCTGTTGTTAAAAAACTCATATAAATACAATCTTAACCTTAAAATATGACTGGTTGTTAACAGGGTTGTTTAAGACTTAATTCTTCAGTCAAATCCTAGTTTTAATTTGGCCTTCTTTTGGCCTTGAAACTTTAACAAGCTTATCCTGATTTTAAATAAAATGTTTAGCTCTAATTTTGGATTCTAAATATGGACAATAGCATACCGCATAATGATTATACCTGATTTTAAGTTCTAGAAGATTCTGGGTAGGTTATTATCCAAGAGATTGAATGATGCTGAGGGTCTTTCTTAGCACATTATCAAGTCCACAGTGGCATAAAGAACAAGTAAATCACTTTTATTACGGCGGTAGAATGACTCTCCAGAAATACAGAAAAGCAGAGAGATAGTTACATTTTATTTAGAATTACTTATTGAGTTTATCATGTTTATTTAGGATTAACATTGAAATCCTTGCCTTCACCGAACCTAGAAACCCTAACCAAAACCCAACAACCTGGTTGCTGTTCAAGCCCCAACCCCAGCCCTAAACATAACCATTATCTTAAATCATCATTTGATAGCAATGTTGTTCCAGGACTAACAAAGGTGTCGATCCACAAACTTGCCCTACTTGGGTGGTAGTGTGATAAGATAATACCGTTGTGGGGAACTGTAAGAATACTTTGCTTTGAATAAATAAAGCCTGTTTATTATATAAATTGTTAACTCTCTTCAAGTTCAGTTTTGTCTATTAATTCAGAACCTCTCTCACGCGTCTCTCTCTGTCTACCAGCTTTGGGTACAGTGACATCAATCTCGGTGGACTACAGCTGTGCTAATCAATCTGCTATGATCTCATGGACAGCTGTGTTTGGCGCCACTGGCTACCGTGCCACTGCCATAAGCCAGAGTGGTGCAATTCTGTCCTGCACCTCAAACAGTACAAAGTGCCAACTCAGAAATCTAACATGTGGGCAGAACTATGCGGTATATGCCACAGCCCTGTCAAATAACTGTGAGAGCACTGGCAATGCCAACACTTACTTACAAACAGGTGAGATGTTGGAACAAAAAAATCTCTAACCTCTTTTCCTCTCATTCATCTTTCATAACCTTACTGGTGGCATTCAGGGAAACTAATCTGAACAAGAATCAGCATTTTGCCAGCATTGTGGTGTGCATCCTGGATATCAATACTGCACTTCTGATTTTCAATGCCCTCTATTCATCCATGATGTTTTAAGACACCCGATCCAGATAGAGAAGTCACGCTTTCCCTGGAGGTAGCATTGTCTCTGCTGCATTGTTTTTGAATAGTCTCAGACAAAGAGCCGGGTCACAGTTTGGGTGGGAAGTGAGAAATTGCTCTTCATTCAATAGAGCTGTATTTGTTACATGAAAGATATGATGCTTATTGGCATTTATCTTGATTGTCAAGTGGTGAATGTGGCACATCATCTGAGAAGGCGTTGATGGTGTGGTGATAATCCACTTTAAAGGGAGAGTTCACCCAAATATGAAACCTTTGTCAAAACCCGTAAGATTTTCATTTATCTTTAGAACACAAAAATGTTGTTATTATATTTGTGATGAAATCTGAGAGCTTTCTGTCCCTCCACTGACAGCTACGCAACTACCATTTTGAAGCTTCAAAAAGTTCATAAAGAGATCGTATAAACTAATCCATATGAATTGAGCGGATTAGTCCGAATTGTCTGAAGAGACTTAATCACTTTTATTTGATGAACAGATTTAATATAGGCTTTTTTAGGCTCAAACGTGTTGCATAACACGAGAATGAACCTCATTGGTTCTTGCTGAAGCTCAAACATGCTGCGTAACATGAGAATGAACCTCATTGGTTCTTGTAGAAGCTCAAACGTGCTGTGTAACATGAGAATGAACTTTATTGGTTCTTGTAGAAGCTCAAAAATGCTGTGTAACATGAGAATGAACCTCATTGGTTCGTGTAGAAGCTCAAACGTGATGCGTAACACGAGAATGAACCTCATTGGTTCTTGCAGAAGCTCAAACGTGATGCGTAACACGAGAATGAACCTCATTGGTTCGTGTAGAAGCTCAAACGTGATGCGTAACACGAGAATGAACCTCATTGGTTCTTGTAGAATCTAAATTAAATAAAATTGAATAATTGAATAAATTGAATGAATTGAATAAAAACCTAAATTAAATCTGTTTATTAAATAAAGCGATCATGTTTTTTCAGAAATCAGGTTAATTTGAACTGAAATCTTTCTAAATTTGTTAGAGTATTTTTCGGGCCAGGGCCCATACCTGGGCTATGGTTTCAGTGCAGTTTCAATTCTCTACATCTGAGAAACTGACCTTTAACGTGACAAAATTCCACTGGGCCTGTGCATTGTTCCCATTATTGAAACTTGAGGAAATGCTGTTATAGTAGACTTTCATTTAACTCTCAAAATTAAAGATTCTTCTTTTCAAAATCAGACAAGAGCTATCCCAGGTGTTGTGTGATCTCAGGCAGGGAGCTGGTACATGTAGTCCCTAGAGAACATCTTCTTTTTTGAGTCTTGTGGTCTTTGTTACATGCATCACTCTTTTCAGAGCAGAAAGAATTGGAGTAACAATACAGCTGAAACCCATTATACAAATTCAAATAACAAAGTTAAAAAAGATTGAAGACGCCAGAAACTAATATTTGCTTTGTATTAGGCTACCAATTTTCTTTGTTCTTTCTTTCATGCTTATCTAACTAAACTTTAATCCTTCTCTTTCCATGCACACTTACAGTTCCCTGCTCCCCATCCAATCTGATGCTGTACCGAGAGTGCAGCAGCAATGTCATTATCTTTTCCTGGGCTCCAAATAATGCCTCGGCTTACTACCTTGCAAGGGCCGTTGACTCTAACAACAGGATAATGGAATGTATGACCAAAGACACATCCTGCTTCTTTACCGACACCACATGTGGACTCCTTTACACCTTCACGGTCTCTGGTTTATCATCGTTGGTTGGAGAGCAGTGTACCACTTTAACCAGTTCATCCAAACAAATACGAACCGGTAACAATAAATATTTGCTTGTATATGTTTATCTTGACTGTAGGCTTGAGTAAGCCTGAATCTTGACTTTATAAAGTCACATTATAACACTTTTTAATTTTACTTTAATCTCACTCCTCAGCACCCTGCCCAACAAGGAGCATGCAGTCATCAACGGACTGCCAGACAGGTCTTCTGACCAGCAGCTGGGAAGGTGCAGAAGGAGCATTGAGTTACACAGTGGAGGCTTTTGGTAACACTGATAATCAGAGCCACTATATGTGTAGTTCAGTGACACACAGCTGCACAATCCCTGGCATTCACTGTGGGGAGAGTCTCACCATGATAATCACCGCTGCTGACGATGAGTGCTCCAGTGTTCTGTCTCTGGGAGAAGTAGGCTATACACGTAAGTGACAACGCCCCCTGGTGGACAAACAATATGAGCGTGTGCATACAATTAGTCTATCAGAGCAAAATAAAAAATAGTTAATTGGTAAAATAGGTGTTACAGTGGCCCAGAGGATATCATGGTGGCCTCACAATGAGAAGGTCCCTTGTTTTAAATTGTAGAATCAATATGACAAGTGGTTCTTGGATGCTATAAATTACATTTTACTAACTTGCACCAAACATAGCCACTGAATTAGACTGCCCTCTATAATTTCAACGAAATACCTTCTCCCACAACCCTGTCCTCCAAAGAAATGCAAGCAAGCCAGAATGTGCCAGATGATTTATGCAAATTACTATGAAGAGAACTTTTCTAATTGGCTGAGTGTTCTGATTGGCTATAAATGTGCAGGCAGCTCTCAGGTTCATCTTTTGCTGTTTACAGTTTATGTGATTATTTCCACATGCTTTAAATATTCTTATGATGTTGTTTATGTTTTTTTTTTATCTAGCCCCCTGCGTACCTCAAAATGTGACTGCAGTGATGGACTGCAGTGCAAATTCCATCAGTTTGAGATGGGAGGACTCATTAGGTGCTTTATTATACATTGCCACGGTGGTGGATCAGTTCGGGACTGTTCACACTTGTAAATCAATGGATCCATATTGCCAGATAACTGGGCTTAGCTGTGGAACCATGTACAGCGCCTTTGTGATCGCATCCAACTTCATATGCAACAGCTCCTTCAGCAAGACCATCAGTGTAGAAACAGGTGCACACATGCAGATACACAAGAGTGTAATTATCTTGACGTCTGACATCTCATAACCAACTCCCTGCCCCCTCTTTCAGCTCCCTGTCCCCCTGGGGATGTACAAGCTCTGCTGGACTGTCAAGAGAACCAGGCGTTGGTGAGCTGGCTCGGATATCGGGGTATTATATCCTTCACTGCCACCATGGAGGACCCAGCCGGTGGTCTTCTCAGCTGCAGTACCACTGCCAGCAGCTGCCGGATCCCCAACCTGAAGTGTGGCCAAGTTTACGCCGTTAGTGTCATTCACCATGATGGAATCTGTCCCAGTACGCCTTCCCAAGCCATACAAATGAAGTCTGGTAAGAGAGGTTTAGGTTCTTCACTTCTGTTAGAGATCTTTGAAGGTGCGCTCACACTAATAACGAATACAACCACTGGAGGTCACCAGTCACTGGTTTTCTTGTAGGTGTTCTTACTAACTAGTAAATATTTTTGCATAATGTTGCAGCGTTTATTATTAATGATTTATCCGTTCGCATCAGTATTTTTAACTTAGTTAATAATTTTTTAGTTCATATTGTTTTTGACGTGAATGGGCTTTAAATAAATGCAAAAAAAAGTATATTACACTGCATGATGGCAACATAGAAACATCTTACATTATGATATTGCACATAAGGTTGTACAATCAGAAGTAATTCCAATGCTGTTCAATGTCTTTTCATCGAAGAATCTTGAAAAAAAAAAAAGATTTTCTCAAAAATGTAAAGTAGCACAACTCTTTTCAACATTGATAACAATCAGAAACCCTAATCAAACATACTGGAACCAACTAATCAAAGTCTTCAGAATATCTAGAAAGATAAACATTGAATAAACCTTTCTTAACCAAATACCTTAGCTGGCCAGATATCTGAAGAACTTTCAAACTCCTTCTATACCAGATGCTAAAGGTAAAATGATCTCTCCACAGTGCCGTGTGGTCCAACACATGTTCGGGGTGAGGTACAGTGTCTTTCAGGTGTTCTCTCAATGAGCTGGGACTGGACAGAAGATGCTGAAGGTTATATCGCCACTGTGGTCTCCACGAGCACTGGAGGGCTGGTTTACTGCAACTCTACCTTGCCTGCCTGTAACGTGAGCAATCTTCAGTGCGGTGATGCGTACTCTGTGCAGGTCAGGTCGTACAACGGCTCCTGTCTGAGCATGCTGAGTGAACCTTTAGTGATTAGAGAAGGTGAGGCGCTGATTCACTTAGTTTCATATCATATCATCATTTGACTTCAGTGCTGCCGTTTGAGGGTTATTTTAATGCTTTCTACCCTGCCCCTCTAGTGCCATGTGTGCCTACTAATGTGACAGCTCAACGGACCTGTGGCAAAAGCTCAGTGGAGGTTTCATGGCTTGCAAGCCGTGGTGCTCAGTCCTATGTTGCTGTGGCTGTGGGTGAAAGTGGGCACCGTACAAGTTGTTTCTCCAACACAACGACATGCAGCATCCTTGACCTGCAGTGTAGCAGTGTGTACTCCATCAGCTTGACGGCTGTAGACGGCAACTGCTCCAGCCTGGAGAGTCAGAGCGTGACCCTGCGCACAGGTGAGGCTGTCTTCGTGGTTTACAAACAAATCTTTCTTTCGAATGATTCTTACAAACCAGTGTTGTTATCTTGATGTGAAGGTCATTTAAAAAACTGACACTGACTCTCTTTCTCCTGTTTAATAGTTCCCTGCCCACCAACTGCCGTCCAGAGTACTGTGAATTGTGGCACCAACTCCGCCACTCTGTCCTGGGCCGCCAGTCTTAACGCTGTGTCCTACAGAGGGAGTGCCTTAGGCAGAGATGGCCACAATGTGACGTGCGATGGCAGAAACCCAGGGTGCCAGTTAAACGGCCTGCACTGTGGACAGGAGTATGTGTTTGTCGTAACTGCTTCTGACGGTCTATGTGAAAGTCCAAACAGCGTGGAGTACAGACATGAGACAGGTATCACAAACAAGCTCTGTCTTTATCTTTCACTTGCTTCTTTCTCTTATCTGAGTTACCCTTGTAAAAAGAAGTGGCCTCCTACATTCGTGTCTCATCATATCTGTAAATAGAGAAAAGTAACTCCGGCTACTTTGACACGATGTCTGGTGTGGGAGCGGCAGAGTTAGTTGTCACAAAGAGCGAGAAAGTTTAACATGAAGCAGCTAAATCTCAAACCTCCGGGGAATCACCCGTTTTACACAAACATCAAACAGAGGAGAGTCTGCTGGCTAAAAGAGAACGCGACAGAGCGAGTAATAAAACCAGAATCAACATTGGCTTGGCTTTTCGGAAATAGTGAGAAGTGAGGGATTTTAAATATTGTAAAAGCGACATTAGATGATGCTGTTTTTATTACTCAACAGGTATTTTATTGAACAGGTAAATTGCCATATAAAAGCCATATAATTTCACTGTAAAGCATTATCTATTGTGAAGACTCATTTCATCATGGTTGTTGAAGCGCTGTGCTGGAATTTAATTAAAAGGAAGTACCGTGTCTATTAATGGTTAAAGCTACAGTAATGTCTTCATCTAGTCAGATCTAGACGAACAGATCATGATCAATATACATCTAGTTTAAAGGTGGGGTATGTGATTTGGAAAATAACTTGAAAGTTCTCCAAGTAGGCAGGATAAACACAACCATATCTTACGGAGATCGGACAAAGACAGAGTGAACGGGAGGAACTATATACTGTAGCAAACACAGATGATGGTAATTAATAGGACACAGGTGATACAGATGAACTTATGATGGTAACCAGGGAGACAGACTAGTGGCGGGAAACTGTGACAAACATGTGACAAATAACTGAAAAGTCTATTCTTTTAAAGTATAGTATTTGTGCAATAAATACGCTTTTTAATGCTAAAGTGTAAAGTCTAAAGTGTTAAGGGAAAATTGTAAGAAGTTTTGTAAAAAGTAGTAATTTGATGAGCTAAGATAAAATAATCTGAGTTACGGTTAAATAAAAGTTAATTAAGTTGTCTTATAGATTTCTATTGTACTGTAAGTACATAACATTTTCTGTGGCAATCACGAGCATTGTTTTGAAACTGGAACATTATGTTAAGTCTCTCTCTCTCTCTCTCTCTCTCTCTCTCTCTCTCTCTCTCTCTCTCTCTCTCTCTCTCTCTCTTCTCTCTCTCTCTCTCTCTCTCTCTCTCTCTCTCTCTCTCTCTCTCCTCATCCGTTGTTTTCCAGCACCGTGTGCCCCTCAGAATGTGTCCAGCTTCCTGGACTGCGCCTCTAACAGCCTGAACGTAAGCTGGGCTCTTGGTCTGCGAGCTCTAAACTACACCGTCCTCGCCAGGACTACAGGTGGCGCTGTGCTCAGCTGTACTACAACGACCTCCAGTTGTATCATCACTGACCTTCAGTGCGGTCAGAACTACACCGCGGTCATCACAGCAACCAATGGAGAGTGTCAAGGGCCAGAGAGTGTAACCCGTCCCGTCCAAACAGGTGAGATCAGATCACAACATGACAGAAGAGTAACCTTCCAAATCATCTTTCACCCCTCAAAAAATAAGAAAAAAAATGACATCCTCCCTTTATCTCTTCTGGCAGTGCCTTGCATTCCCACATCAGTCCGTGCCAACGTGGAGTGTGCGAATAACACGGTGAAGGCCTCATGGGGTCAAGCAGCGGGAGCTTTATCCTACATCAGTGTTCTGACCGGCCCAGGCTATTACAGAGAATCCTGCATGACCTCTGACCTCTCCTGCTCCTTCAGGGGCCTGACCTGTGCGCAGACTTACACCCTAAATGTCCTCTCTCAAGACAGCCAATGCAACAGCTTAGTCAGTCCCAACGTCTCTGTGACAACAGGTAGGAATTACAATCCGTTTGACTTTGACATGACAACAAGTCATGATTTTGCCTTGCTCTCTACTGCCTACATAGGCAGCTGCCTTCTAAGTAGTTAACCTCATAAGTAAGAGATTTGATGCTCACAGTTGATTCTGGTTTAGTTTGCCATTAGTACATTCAATGCTAAGCTAATGCTCCAACAGCTAGTTTCTACCTTTGTTTTTGCATTGAAGGAGTTACACCGCACTCACGATCATCAAGGTGCCAGACAAACAAGACTCGAGATCTCAAAAAATAAATAAACTGTCCACACACTTAAATCCTTTAAGCAAATTTAATCACCAAGCTTTTGGTCAAATGACCATCCTCAGGGCATCCTTCTACCGCTGTTTTTGCAAAAACTTCTCCTCAGTCGTTGCCCCTTTAACTGACCTACTGAAAGCTAAAGCCCTGTTTGTCGAGTCCATGAGAGCCATGTCGATTAAATGACAAAATACTGTAAGTGGCGCATTCCACTGACGAGTATCCGTGAACCGCATTATTAGACCGTTTTCTAAGGCTGCACGATATGTAAAAACCACTTAAAAAACATAGTTAATTTAAAGGCTTAGGTCTTTTCTTGTAGGTCTATTCTTATTACCATAAAATATCAAATTACTCGATTAATCGTTAAAATAATCGACCGATTACTCGATTACCAAAATAATCATTAGTGACAGCCCTAAGAGAGCGGCTTCCGGATTCTTCCTCTGTTATTCACTGTTGCTTAACAAAATCCTCAGTTTGTTAGCGCCACCAAGTCGTAGTTTCATGTAGCAGCAGCGGCTCTGGACATGTGACCAAAAGCACAAATGTTATTGGTTGGCCAGTTTTCTTTGCAGTGCCATGTAAAAGAGATAAGAACAGCAGTTAATTTGAATATACTTGTTTATTGCATCAAATTTCCACACCGAATATTCATCTTGGTGTGAACGGGACTTTAATAACTTAGCTAAAATATTAAAATGCAGATTTGAAACTACAAGTTGACTGTTAGCCATCAGCATGTTGCTAAAGCTAACGATGCAATAGTTAGTAGGAATTGATTATATTGATCTATTTTTACAGATACTCTCTAGCTAATTAAATATTTTTCACATTCTGGTGTTGTCTTCTTTGGCAAGGATACAGGCAACCGCCTTCGAATTTGACCAAAAGATGCTTAGAAGGCAACATCATTATGCATACAGCATACAATGTCTAGGTATGCAGAAATAAAGCTTTAGACTAACCTTTGACCTTTCCCAGCTCCCTGCGACCCTGAGCGCGTGACTGCAGTGCTCAACTGTGACGCGCGTACGGTGAATGTGTCATGGCATGCTGGCGCTGGTGCCACCAGCTACAGCGTTCTGGCACAAACACAGAATCAGAGCATTCCTTCCACTTCCTGTCATTCCTCGGCCACTTCCTGTGAGCTCGCGCAGCTCCAGTGCGGGGAGGTTTTCAACGTCACAGTGTTTGCTGATAATGGAGCCTGCAACAGCTCGGCACGGGCCAGCACTACACTGGAGACGGGTATGCAGAGCTTAGAGTCTAGTTTAAAGCGGTTAACTAAATTTAATTTAGCCTAATCTTGACTTAACTTCCCTTCGTTTCTCTTCTCAGCGCCATGTGCTCCGACAATGAGGTCTTCTCCTTCACTGAATTGCAGAAGTAATTTGGCCCTGGTGTCTTGGGCGGAGGACCCAGATGCTTTGAGGGTCCGTGTCAATGCCAGCTCTGTCCTGGGACACACTGCCACCTGCAGCTCTTCTGCAAACAACTGTTCCCTGGCGGCCTTGCTGTGTGGTCAGACGTACAGTGTGTACGGTACGGCCCAGGGCTCTCAGTGTGAGAGCACACCTAGTGCTCCCTTCAGTATTATCACAGGTAAATACACCGCATATTCATCATTCATCACTACATGAGTCTATCATTCATCACTACATGGTGGTTAATTCTGGAAGAAGTTACCAAAACAGCTGGAATAGACTTAGCACCTTTAAATTCTGCATCATTTTTTGCAGAAAAAAAAAGGATTAGCGCATCAAAATGTTTACTGATATTGCTGATGGAACTGATGTCGACAACATCTTTTTTAGTGCATACATTCTATTTTAATTCTTCATATGTTGCAAAAGCTAATTTAGATTTTTTTTTTCTAGAAAAAGAGCTTTAATGCAACTAAATGTGGTATCATATGACAAAATTACAATGTGTCCGCATTCATAAATTGCTCCCATTAAAGCAAGGGAACTTTTAATTTATTTGGACTAACAAAAACTAAATGCTGAACATTTTTACTGTATCAGCAATTTCATGGTACTATGAACTTCATTGCATGTTACAGTTCAATTAACCAAGGTTTTTCAGGGCCGCTTTTCTCGTAGGGATTAAAAATGGTGCAAAGGACAACAATTTTTTTTGCAGAGATTAATAGAATATCAGAACTCTATAGTCATCTTTTTTCTGTTGTTTAAATCAATAAATCTACACCCACTGAGTATTTCTTACTTATTACAATACCGGAGACATTTAATTAAATTTGAGTAAAAATATTATTAATTTGAACATATACAGTAGCAGACAATACGTCAAATATATTGAATCATTTTGTTACACTTTATTTTAAGGTGCCTTTATTACAGTGTAATTACACAATTAAGTACTGAGTAATTAACTGTTATAACTACAGTAGGTGTTGCACAATATTTACATATTTTATTTAATGAAAAATTAATTGACAATTAAATTGAAAGTCAACTGTCTACTATGGAAGCTTGTTTCTGCCACAGAATAAAAGTAAAAAAAAGTAATTGATACTTTTTATCTCACAATTCTGACTGTTTTATTCCTCAGAATTAAGCAATAAAAACAATTGGGAGTTATAAATTCAGAAGTGCGTGATATAAAGTCTACATCTAAAAAGATAGATATATCTATAAAATATAAAGTTTATATCTTGCAATTCTGAATTTATAACTCGCAATTGTATAAAGCACAATTATAAAATCAGAATTTTGAGATATAAACTTCTGAAAAAGTCAGTCTTATTTCTCCTCAGAATTGAACTTTATAACTCGCAAATGCGGGTTTATGTCTCACAATTCTGAGAAAAGAAGTCAGAATTGCGAGATGTAAACGCGCAATTGTGAGGAAAAAATGTCAGAATTGTGAGATATAAACTTGCAATTGCCAGGGACAAAGTTTATATCTTGCAAAAAATCTCGCAACTTTATAACTCACAATTGTGAGCTTAAATCTCGCAATTGTGAATAAAAAAGTCAGAATTGTGACATAAAAAGTCGCAACTACCTTTTAAATAGTTTTATTCCATGGCAGAAACAAGCTTCTATATTAAGCATTATTGACAGACTTATTAATCAGCCAGGCCAATTTAGTCTTTAATATTCTTTTATAGTCTCAACATAAACATGTAGAGGTGTGTTAAACTGCTGTTCTGCTACTGTTTGCCAGCGCCCTGCAGTCCCGCTGAAGTGAGCGCCAACTACAGCTGTGGCACCAGCACGGCTCTGCTGAGCTGGACCGAGAGTCTGGGCCGAGAGAGCTTCTATGTGCATGTGGAGACCAGCGCTCACTCAGACTCCTGCAGCACATCTCAAACACACTGCTCCATCAACTCGCTGCGCTGCGGGAGTCTTTATAACGTCTCTGTGGATGCAGTGTCTGGACGCTGCAACAGCAGCAACGCAGCTCGCACGCAACTGCAGACAGGTGACCACGCATAAACACACCACTCATGCACGAGACACTTGCTAAATCTTCTTCTGAGGATTTACCTTTACCTTGTTTTACTTGCTTTTTTCAACAACAAAACAAAACAAACATTTCATAACCATCTTCCACCCTCTTTATGATCCTTACAAATAAATAGGCTTTTTTGCTGCTGTACATTTCTTTGAATGTTCTCTTATTGCATATTTATTTTTTTTGAAAAAAAAAAAACTTGATAGTAGACAATAATGGCACTTCTCTATCTCTCAGCCCCTTGTGCCCCACAGAATGTGACTGTACGACTACAGTGTTCGAACAACACTGCCTCTGTGTCCTGGGAGGGCAGTCCTGGAGCCGTGGGCTATAACGTCACTGCTGTTGGCCGCGATGGTGATGTCAGGCACAGTATCGTCAGTGGCACCAGCTGTCAACTACCCAACATGCACTGTTCTCAGACCTATGACATTGTAATCATACCGTTCTCTGAAACGTGTGCTGGGTTCCCTACAGCTCCCTACACTTTCAGTGCAGGTGTGTATTAGCAGATTAGTACAAAACTGAAACCCATTACCTTTTAAGATATGCCCAACCCTGAGCGAGGTTGGTAATCCATGGTATTTGTTTCTGCTGAAGCCGTTTGGCCGCATTATTTCAGCTTTTTTTTATTTTTTATAATCGTGTTTAACAGCAGATTTTGTGGTGACAAAACTACATCACACATGATGCTGTACAGAAAATTACACCAATAAGAGAGTCGAAGAAAGCAACACAGGGTCAAAATATCTCTTTAGCTCCACCCACTCCCATGAAGCACTGCGAATGACATAATCGAGATCTCTTTACACTCTCAAAATACTGAAATGTTTGTATATATATATATATATATATATATATATATATTCATATCTTGCATATAAACGTAACATATATTTTTACACATCTAATCAACATTTCTAAATGAGTAGTTGTATATTTCACCATGATTTTTAATTCGATTATGCTGTTTGCAGTGCTTCAAGGGATTGTAGTTCTTTCCTCACTAAAACCGCCTTGTACCTGTGTCTTTTTGTCCGATTAAAATTAGTTTTTTTGCTTCAAATCAAAGTTTATAGTTTTGTAATTCACCTCATAGCTGATTGGCTTCATTAATGGCTCATAATGGTTTAACGAAAACTATTTTAAAATCCCTATGGGAAACAAGTGCCACTGAAAAAGGGGGCGGGCACTAATGCACTATATTAGATAAACTATTATGTAACAAACATAAAAAGTAGGTAGTTTAAACACATACAAAATTTACACTCCATGTCTTCATTGTGAAAATGCTTAATTTAGGCTGAATCTACAACCTTGTGGATGAACAACATTTTCGGATCAGTGCTTACTCATCATTTACTAATCATCTGATGGCTTTTTAACAGTTGTGCACCCTATCTGTGAAAGGTTCCTGTTGCAAAGGACGCACTAAGAGACTTAGTTTAGTAACCATGAATCTGTTACATTGGTGACTAAGAAAACCATTTTCTTCCCTAAAACCCCCCTTCAGGTTCTTGTCCTCCCAGTCAAGTTGAAGTTTCTCTACAATGCACTGGTAATGTGGGACTAGTCAACTGGACTGCCGCCAAGAATGCTGAAATGTACATTGCCACGGCAAAGGGTTTGAATGGCCACACCCACACGTGCTCCTCCAATGGCACCAGCTGCACTTTCAGTAAACTTCACTGCAGTGAGAACTACACCGTTACTGTGTCTACGGTGGAACGGGGCTGCCAGAGTCAACCCAGCAAAGCTGTCAACCTGAGATCAGGTCAGGAGACTGGACTCACAGTATTAGAGAATTTGTCTTGTCCTTGTTTTCAAGGCATTACACACAAACGAACATGTCTGAGCAATTTAAAGTCTAACTAGTGTTTGATTTTGACCCAATTCCTCTTATTTCTAGCTATCTGCCCACCTTCCAATCTGGCCGGTCATACCAACTGCGCTACTAATGACATTAGCATCACATGGGACCCCAGCACAGCGTCTGGAGCTACTTACTTCCTGTTCCTCCTTCAGGTGAACGGGCTGAACTCCACCACCAGCACAGTGCAAACATCCACGCTCTGACTGGGTTGAACTGTGGAATGAGCTTCACTGCACAAGTGGCTGCTCAGGACAGCACCTGCACCAGTCCGTACGGAAGCCCAACACAGGTCTACACAGGTACAAATGGCAAACATTAGGTCTAGCATTGCACAGCATTGGTCTATGATTGGTCTAAGTAATCCAGATATATTATGGCAAAATAATCCCAGACAGGATGATCAGGATCTTGAAGGGGTTTATTTTGTGCTAATGACTTTCTGTTTGTACATTATCCTGATTTTTACATGGCTACAAACCCCCCAAAAAATAAAAAGACTATATACAGTCTATTCACTCGACCGTGGTGAAATGAGTCCTGCTTTCTAAAGAAAAGAGCCAATCACCAAATTGGAAGAGCCATTATGTCACTGCAGCCGTCGTTAAGCTTTGGTTTTCATTGATTATCACAGTTAGTGTTTAGATATACCTAAATTATACATTTTAAACGCTATACAACATTTATGGGCCAGTTCATGTCAGAAATGAATTGCTGATTTGAAATAAGTTATTGAAATGTGAATTTGGCAAGTGGTTTTTGAGGAGTATTTTCCATTCAATTAGAAAGGAGTTGGTCTTGAATGCTTAAAACAACTGCCCAGATTGGTTGCAAATATGACCGCCAAGTAGTGGTTAAACGACTTCACATTTTTTTAATGTGACATTTATGTGATTAAAGTCGAGTCGATGTCGACTAGTCGCTGATGACGTCATTAAATAAGCCTGAACGCCCTCTATAGGTCATGATCAATGACTAGTCGACGTAAAGCTTAAAGCGCCATGACAGAGCATTAAAGTTGACTACTAGTCTGTGCAACCCCTACCACCATGTGAGCCTACTTTCCTTGAAAGGGACTTTGTTTAGGGTTAAGACCCATGGAGTGATATGAGAGATAAGAAACTAGCACATTTATGTAGGAAATCACTTTCCTGGAACAACAGGAGTTTTCACATTGTTTCACTGCAGCTCAGTTGCATTTTTTGCATAAAGTTAAATATCTGGACATGCCCACATTATGCCACCAATGGCTGCGGTCACAGAAAAATGCCAACTCTCATTGAAAAAGAATGTTGAAGAATTTTCTGCAAAGAAATTCATGGAATATTACGGTCATATTACTAACGCCACTGAAAACGTGTTTTGATCTAAATCTCATCCATTGATCCTCAGCTCCCTGTCCACCCAGTAGCCTGGCAGCTGTGGCCAGCTGTGGCACAAACACGGGCACCATCAGTTGGCAGACTGGAGCAGGGGCAAAATCCTATACTGCCAATGTAGTGGGAAACAATGGACACACGGTTTCCTGTACATCCAACACCACTTCCTGTTCTGTGAAGCTCGAGTGTGGACGTAAATATACGGCCACTGTGGTTTCCGCGGTTGGCTCATGCAACACCACCGCTAACAACAGCATCCAGTTTGACTCAGGTAATTTAAAACATTAATCTACAATCAAACTGATTGTAAACAGCAGATTTTTCGGGCAAACTTGACAGAATCTGTAAATCATTTTCCTCTTTGTTGTACCTTCACATGTGTTTCACAGCACTGTGCCTGCCAAGTAACGTGGTGGCTCAGTTAGATTGTAATGCTAACACGGCAGCTGTACATTGGGACCCCAGTGCCAACAACCCTGACTACTATACAGCCCTGGCCATCGGTACGGACGGCACTCGGGTTTCCTGTAACACAAGCTCAACTTCCTGTACCATTCAGAACCTGAGATGTGGCCGTACCTATAGCATTGCTGTGACAACATCCCAAATTAACTGTGGAATCATTGAAGGGTCAGACTACCATATCGAGACAGGTAAACTGACTAGATTAATCCTAACATTAATCCTAAACCAACTCCAAACCAAAAAAGCTGAATGACTGTAGCCCTCTATCATTTGTATCCCATCAGCGCCCTGCCAACCACAGAGACCATTTGTTCTAATGCAGTGCAGCACTAACATTGCTTCAGTAACATGGGAAAATAATGAGGCGGATCAGATTGACATGGTGACTGCGCTCAACTTTAGCGGTGATGCGACGGTGTGCAACAGCACAAAGAGATCTTGCACATTCACACAGCTACACTGTGGAGAGTCGTACTCACTCAGTGTGGTTGGGTTACATGGAAACTGCACCAGTCAACCCACCGAAAACTTCAGTCTTGGCACAGGTGAGACAAAGCTGCACACAGGTTTAGGGATAACCTTAGCCTGAGACTGATATAGCTAATACAGACTGAGACTGATATAGCTGATAAATAACTGATAATAAAGCAGTTTTGAGAATTCTCCCCCAAAAACATGATAAAAAAGTTTGTTATGGATCCAAACTCTTCAACAAATCTTTCTATTTAGTGGACACACATTAGCCACATACCTTTTGCTATACTGTTTCATGAAAAAAAAATGTTTTTTTTCTGCCCATGTTTGTGAATCTATGGCTTTCCTAACACACACTGCTGTCTCTCTCAGCTCCCTGTGTTCCCACATACGTTGTGGCGACAACAGACTGCGAAACGTCTATCACCACTGTAACCTGGGATTCAGCACGGGGTGCCAGCAGTTATACTGTTCATGCCGTGAGCGCCAGGGCGATCAACCGCACATGTACCAACACAGATACATCCTGCTCTTTCTCAGACCTGGACTGTGGACAAAACTACACCATAACAGTCACTGCTGAGGATGGCAACTGTGTTAGCCTGGCCAGTGCACCCATCACTGTCACAACAGGTACTGGTCACAGACACTTAGAGTGGGATAAACTACTGTTAAAGGATTAGTTCACTTTTAAAAAATCTTTTGCTGATAATTTACTCACCCCCATGTCATCCAAGATGTCCATGTCTTTCTTTCTTCAGTCGAAAAGAAATTAAGGTTTTTGATGAAAACATTCCAGGATTTTCTCCATATAATGGACTTCAATGGGATCCAAACGTTTCAAGGTCCAAATGACAGTTTCAGTGCAGCTTCAAAGGGCTTTAAACGACACCAGACGATGAATGAGGGTCTTATCTAGCGAAACGATCGGTCATTTCATCACAGAACAGAGCAAGGCGAGCATTTGTGCTTATAAAACTTAAACTTTTTTATTTATTTTTTAAATGACTGATCATTTCGCAAGATAAGACCCTTATGCATCGTCTGGTGTCGTTTAAAGCCCTTTGAAGCTGCACTGAAACTGTCTAACACAGTCTCATCCCAAGAAGTCATATATTGACGTCTTGTGACGTCTTTCCGCCTTTTTAGGGTACCCTTAAACGTCGGTTATATGACGATCCTGGGACGTCATACAACTGACGCTTTACCTTTAACGTTAGTTAGGTGACGGGGTAGGTTTAGGTCTGGGGTAGAGTTAGGATCCGATAACGTCATCTAACCGACGTTTAAGGGTACTCTAAAAAGGCGGATATTGGCGTATGGTCAAAAGACGTCCAAAGACGTCAATATATGACTTCTTGGGATGAGACTGCGCTGAACTGTCATTTGGACCTTGAACCGTTTGGGTCCCATTGAAGTCCATTATATAGAGAAAAATCCTGGAATGTTTTCATCAAAAACCTTCATTTCTTTTCAACTGAAGAAAGAAAGACATGGACATCTTGGATGACATGGGGGTGAGTAAATTATCAGCAAAAGGTTTTTTAAAAGTGAACTAATCCTTTAAACAGCTAGTTAAACACGCAGGAACTGAGTGCACATTTAAAAACTAGTCATTATTCCGCAATAAACATTTCAAAGTTACATTGTTACTGACATTCTAATGGTGGAGAAATTTCACACAGCAGCTTTAACGAAACTACTACCTGTGTATCCCCCTTCACTAGTCCCATGTCCACACTCCGATCTGCAATCAACCCTGGACTGCAGCACTGACACTGCTCTGATCTCATGGACGCCCGGCAGCGGCAATCTGATGTATAACGTTTCTGCCGACGGCTTTGATGTAGATCACGAAGTCGGCTGCCGTACATCTGGCTCCGCCTGCAATATCACCAACCTGTACTGTGGCAGCCGCTACCAAGTTAGTGTGAGCGGAGAAGGGCTCACCTGCTCCAGCCAATCATACAACTGGATTGCTCTCAATTCAGGTAACAACCTCATAAGGGACTAGTTTATATTGTGTATGGTTCATCAGTGTGCTGTTCTAAAGAAAAACGTTTGTCATCGTATACTTTCAGCTAAATTTAAAAAAATTACTCGGCCTCTCAAATAACTTTTCTTATGGTGACATCCCCATGGCCATGTGGGCTGTTGGTTAAAGTAATTGGTAGCACTTTATTTTACAGTGTCATTAGTTATAGTAATAACTTTAAATTAAACATAATTTATCCTAAACCAAACCAAACCCTAATCCTAACCCTATAGTATTACTTAATATTACTCATACTTAAATGTATAATTACAGTGTAACAAAGACACCTTAAAATAAAGAGTAACCCAAGTAATTTTTGTTGAACCTGTTTCACTCAAAAATATGTCATACTACAGAAGTGAATTGCATTGCCAATTCCATTTTGATGTAGAATTTCTATACTTCATATAAAACGTTGATATTACTGATCAGCATGTTACTTTGATGTTCTTTTGCTTCTCCAGCACCATGTCCACCCACTAATGTATCCATCCAGTCATCCTGTGGCTCAAACGCCGTGTCCGTTTCTTGGGAAGCCTCTCAGGGCTCTGTGTCCTACATGGCTGTTGCCGAGGGCAGCGGAGGTCATAGGGCGACCTGCGACACCACCCAGAAGACCTGCAATATTATCGGCCTGCAGTGTGGACAGACTTACCAAATTTATGTTGCTGGAGTGGATGGTGGCTGTATTGGATCCAAGAGTGAAGTTCACATTCTTGAAACAGGTAAAACTTAAAGTTTCTTTTTGACATCCATTTGCAATATATAATGCATTTAAAGATCTCTCAGAACACTTTAGCTATTGCATAATGACACACTTGTAGCCACCCAAAACACCCTAACACAGGCAAAACTCAACAGGCATAAATCACCTACTGCAGTCAGTGGTCTTAAATGACTAGGCCATGATACACCAAGCCCACGATCAGACAAAGTCAGGCCATTGTTGAGCCCAGTTTTTGCGGTGTGCTCTACATCATTGGCACTAGAAGAACCGTTGATGGCTTTTTGGCCAAGTTAGCATGTTAAATCAGCCGCAGAGCCTGATGGTACTGTAAAACAGATCACTCTGATTGGCTGTTCAGTTTAGGAAACTGAGGCCCTGTTTACCCCTGTTATTAAGATGAGTTTTGGTCGATCACAAGTAGACGAGAGAGACACATTCACACCCATTCACACCTGGTCATTTTTGTCCACTTTCTACGACTTCTGTCCGGATTTCTTTGAGGAGAGGATTTATGGGCAGGTAAATGTATGGGCTTTTTCAGATCTCTTGATCTAATGGAGCAATTTACATACGAATGCGCCCGGAGACGACGGAAAAACATATGGAGAGCAGCAGCTTTCGTTTCTGCTCTGACAGCCGCAAGATCACGGCGAACGCTGTGAGTGTGTCTTAGAAATCAAGAATGGTGATAAAAACATTGTGCTTATTATGGTTTTCATCTTCAAATCAAGCCAAAGTCAAACCAAGCCTCCTGTCTGGCAAGCACGCTTCCTATAATGTTTACGCATTAGGTCAGTAGGTGGAGAAAAGGAGGTATTTTGTGGGTATTCAAATGCATTTGACCACATGAGTGTTTACACTACGAAAGCAATCCGGTCGAATGCATTTTCGACTACCTCTGAAAGTCGTCGAAATTGGACAAGCTCAAAACTATTTAGACCCCATTTACAGCTGTATTTATAGTCATCTGTTGTGACCAAAATGCATCTTAGTACCAGGTGTAAACAGGACCTGAGAAGAAAAACGGAATTGACTAAAGCAAGAAAACGAAAAAGTAAAGAGGCCACACAAGAAGGCTCTTCTGGTTTCCCTTTTTAAATGAGAAATACAGACTACTGACACCTGCTGGTATGGAGAGTTATTTCATCTCGCAAGGGCGCAGAATGTACTGTACGTCCGAGTTGGCTGTAGTGTTAACGGTGTGTTCAACTTTTTGGCCCAGACACAACTAACGTGAGGTGTCAGCTTTAAACACTGCAAGTGTCTTGATGTCGGTTTGATATTTCTGGGCCTTTATGTGGGTGGTCCACTTGTAGTGACCTTTAACTTCTGTGTCCCCTTCAGCCCCTTGTGTGCCTCAGAATGTGCTGACTATCATTGAGTGTCCATCTACTGTTCTCAACATTACCTGGCAACAGAGCGGTCAAGCCCATCACTACCACGCTACAGTGAGAAGCAGTGATGGACAAGTGCTGGGGTGTGACTCTAATGTAACCTTCTGCCAAATACCTCACATTCTGTGTGGCCTGACTTACAACGTGACAGTGGCTGCCTATAGTCAAACCTGCAACAGTTCTCAAAGCCCTGTGCAGCATGTCACCTCAGGTACCTGTGAAAGATATTATATATAGTGTATAATAATGTTTAGTATTTAATTTAATATTTGGATGTCTCTAACATATCTTTTCTGGATTCCTCAGCCCCCTGCCCACCAGCTGATTTATTTGCAGTCTTGGACTGTAAATCAAACACTGTCTCCGTGTCCTGGGACTCTAGTGTAGATGGTGTCCTCTACATCGCAAAGGCCTTTTATGCCAATAACAACCACGATTATTACATGTGTAACACTACAAAGACCAGCTGTAACATCCCTTTGGCCTGTGGGAGAGATTATAATGTGACTGTAGTACCAGTACGGGATGGCTGCACTGGGGCAAATGGTCCAGTCCAGTATTTAATGTCAGGTTAGTCACTTTTAATGCAATTTTAATGCATCATATTTCTCCATAATTTAATATTAATTTGTTTATCTGTTTGTATATCACAAATTTCACTTTTGGAATGTGTGTTTGTGTATAAAGCACCTTGCGTTCCCCTCATGTTGGGCGTCGAGATGGACTGCCTGTCTGATTCAGCTTGGCTGACGTGGGAAGAGTCAGCAGGGGCGGAGCTCTACATCGCCATGGCAACTGACAGTGATGGACAGGTGTACCAGTGTAACTCAACTGAAAACCAGTGTACAGTTGAACAGCTTCAATGTGGAAGATTCTACAACTTCAGTATCACTGCATCTAACAGTCAGTGCGACAGCCACCCGAGCAACACTATGGAATCTGAAACAGGTGAGAGAGTGAGACGGGAAGTTTTCCAGTGTAAAAAAATAGAACATCATAACATAATTGTCAGGGTTATGTTATGTTTTGTCTTTGTTTGATTCATTCTATTCACCTGTCCCTCATTAATTATCGTGTAAGCTCCTTTGTTTGCCTTGTACTTAAAGGATTAGTTCACTTTTAAAACTTTTGCTGATAATTTACTCACCCCCATGTCATCCAAGATGTCCATGTCTTTCTTTCTTCAGTCGAAATGAAATTAAGGATTTTTCTCCATATAATGGACTTCAATGGGACCCAAACGGTTCAAGGTCCAAATGACAGTTTCAGTGCAGCTTCAAAGAGCTTTAAACGATACCAGACGATGAATAAGGGTCTTATCTAGCGAAACCATCGGTCATTTAAAAAATAAATAAAAAGTTTTATAAGCACAAATGCTCGCCTTGCTCTGTTCTGTGATGCGCGTTCGTGACGTTCTTGACCTGTTCAACGTAATTGTGTATCACGTGACATCACATGAACGCGTCTGCTATCGTTTAAAGCCCTTTGAAGCTGCACTGAAACTGTTATTTGGACCTTGAACCGTTTGGATCCCATTGAAGTCCATTATATGGAAAAAAATCCTGGAATGTTTTCATTAAAAACCTTAATTTATTTTCGGCTTAAGAAAGAAAGACATGGACATCTTGGATGACATGGGGGTGAGTAAATTATCAGCAAAAGTTTTTTTTAAAGTGAACTAATCTAGGCACTCAGTTTCTGTCAGTTTTTTGTCCTGGATTGTTTAGACTCCCATGCTTAATGTCAATGTGTATGTGGTTGTGTTTCCTCTGAGTTACAGCTACCCACCGTGACAATAATAAGATACTAATATAATTTTCCCTTTCAGCCCCCTGTCCACCTCAGAATGTGTACACGGTAGTGGGGTGTGACTTTGATATGGTGACTGTGTTGTGGGATGATAGTGTTGGCGCATTGAGCTACACTGCAACTTTGGAGCGTACAGATGGAGAGACCACCTGCTGCACGGCAAACTCCACTTCCATTTCCTGTGAGGTCACTTCCCTTCCCTGCGGCCAGATGTACATCACGACGGTCACTGCTGAGGGACGGACATGCAACAGCTCTCAGAGCATTGAGGTCATCGTACGGTCAGGTAATACACACTGACCATTTAACCCTGTTACCAATGCTGCTTTAAGAAAATGTATTCAAAATATGAATCTAAATTTTATATATGTGTATAATTTATTTGTATTTACCGTAACTGTAATTTGCATGTTCATTAAATCTTTATTGGTAGAAAATCAATCAAACATCAGAGTAAACTCATTTGATGCCCCATATTTTATTAACAGGATTGCAAAACTAAAGAGAAAAAAATAAGATTATAGAAAGTCAAACGTGATAAAAGGCACCTCTTTCCACTTCCTCGAGACATTTTTATTATTTTTTGAAGAGTTTGAAACTCTATTTTGTACCATCTCTGTGAAAAATGCTATATAGCCTCTAGATTCTCTTTAAGTCATTATATTTCAACATATTTCAACCCACAGTTCCCTGTACCCCGGAGAGATTGGTGTCCAGTACAAGCTGCAGTAATAACGTAGCCACCATGTCATGGATGAGCAATAACGTTGCTAACGTCTACACGGTCAGGGCCATCAGCAATGACGGGCTTCACTACGTCAGCTGCTCAGGGTTTAGTCAGTCATGTGATCTTACAGATCTTAAGTGTGGTGTGCCATACACTGCCACAGTAATAGCACAAGACAGCGTGTGCACCAGTCGACCCAGTCAAGCTGCTCCAATCAGGACAGGTTTGTGTGATTTTATTGCAATATGCATTGTAAATGCTGATGAACCAGATGGTGCGGAGAAATCTGCCGTAGTTACTCACGACATACCTAAACTTTTCTTGTTCCTAATCACTCGATTTTACTGACAGTCACTTCTCTCATGTGCAGTGCCCTGTGTGCCGGACAATGTGACCGCTAATGTGATCTGCCAAGAGAATGGCCTGTCCGTGTTCTGGAAGGAGAGCGCAGGAGCAGACTCTTACACGGCTATGCTTGAGGACAGTTACGGCCATTACACCAACTGTCAGAGCGTAAACGACACCACTTGTACAGTTAACAGACTCGCCTGTGGACAGACCTACCATGTCAGTGTGATAGCATCAGACGGATACTGTGACAGCTCGCCCAGTGCCGTCATTGACGTAGTTTCAGGTAGAAAGCAATGAGAACAGATTTACACAGACACACCTGTCGAATTCCCCAAAAAGATTCTGTTGTAAATAATTTGAATCCAGAATTCTCATTCCCACTGGGTCACACTCCCCATAGTATGTTGAATTGAAATTTGAATAGGAAAAATGTACTGAATTGGAATTTAAAGATATTCAACACAGTTTTCCACTTCTGTGGAAAAAGTACCATTACATGTATCAAATCTCATCTCTCACACGTAAACGATGCAAAATACAATGTGGCATTCTATGCGCCATAGATTCTGTGAAATTTTCAAAAAGTTAATCTGGACACTAGCCTGGTTAAAACCAGACCCTGCTCAGTCGTAACTGAGTTAGGGTCTGGGGAAGGTTCATTGACAGCTCATTTCCAAAGGGGCGTCACCAACGGACGTCGCTCAAATGCCTCTGTAAGCAATTGGATAGACCTAAAACCAATCAGATCGATCGTCATCTTGTAAAGCCCGCCTTAACGTTTGTGATTGGTGCCTCGATTTGGAAAGATTGGAAATGAACTTTGAATGGGAATGGGCTCTTCGCCAGACTAACTTGCAGAGCAAATCTAAATTTGCCCAGAAGTTTGTCTGGGTTTTCCCAGGCTATCTGGACCCTGCTTTTTGGTTCCTTAGTGTTTTTGATGTAGCATGTCATTTGTCTGTATTGCAGCTCCTTGTATGCCTCGTGACATTCGGGCACTAATAGACTGTCAATCTGGTACGGCTATAATGTCATGGCAGCCAGGCAATGGGGCAATGCAGTACATGACCACAGCAGTTGGTGAATCTGGTCATGTTCTCACCTGTAAAAGCAACGACTCCAACTGTGAGCTGACAGGACTGGCCTGTGGAGAGAGCTACAACATCACTGTGTTAGCAGAAGGACAGGCCTGCAAGAGTGTTGCAACCATGAGGGGACAACTGAAGACAGGTGAGCAAAACTACTCAGAACACCTCCTAGAATACTCCCTAGCAATACTTGAACACACTCTCAGAACAATCCAGCAACCCCACAGAGCAGCACGTTAAAAACACCTCGGACAACCTCAACATCCACATATCTACCCACAACACTGTATTACATTGGCAACTACCCACAACATCACCCTAACAAATACCTAGTAATGCCCTAAAAACATCCACAATGCCCTCTCATAACGCACCAGTATGTTAAAACCTACTCAGAACACCTCAACAACTGTTTTAACAATTTCCTAGCAATTGCCCACAAAACCAGCATCTACCTAGTAATGCACTAGAAACCACCAGAACAGGCTTTCAGACACTTAGGCCCTATTTATTGCTAATAAAAAGTGTTTTCGTCAATCAGATTACAATTGGCTGGTGCTAAATTCAGGTGTAAACGTGGTCAAAAGTGGACCCAAAACATCATTGCAACTACATAGAAGTGCTCTGAAAGCCAGTCAAAAAAGCCAAAAATCGCATCCTAGCCACCACTCTCAACATCCTAACACACACACAACAGCATGCTAAAAACACTTATCACTCAGTTATAAATGCCATGGAAACTACACCTAACATCCTTGCAATACTGTATTTTGCACCATGATAATTAATTTCTTTCTCTTCATTATGAACTTAGGTCCCTGTGTACCTCAGCATGTTGAAGTGCAGTACGGCCTGTCTATCGGCCAGTTGTCCTGGGACAGGAGCAGAGGTGCTACCAGATACACCACACAGGCTGCCACTGATCTGGGATCAGTGTTGTCCTGCTCCACCAGTGACACCTCATGTGTCCTCTACAATGTGTCCTGCAGTCAGACATATGACATCATTGTGACAGCACACAACAACATCTGCCAAGGAGCTGCTGTATCTGCATCAGCTACTCTAAACACAGGTACAATCAATTTGCCATTATCCCAATGATTTTAGTGCTTTATGCATCCAACAACTGACTGTGTGTGCTTTACCAGAACCCTGCCCACCCCAGAATGTGCAAACCCATCTGAATTGCTCAAGTGATGTAGGGACTGTGTCTTGGGAAGAGAGTTTGGGGGCAGTGGCATACGTGGCTTTCCTGGAGGGTCGTAATGGTCAAAGCCTGTCCTGCTACACGACAAGCTCCAGTTGCAGTGTGCCCGGGTTGATCTGTGGCACTGTTTATAACACCCATGTACTTGCCATTGGAGGAACTTACAACAGCACAGACAGCGAGACCGTTCTTCTCACATCAGGTTAGGAATAATTTTTGCTTGCTTTCTATTTTAACGCCATGCCAGCATCTATTCATGTCAAGAGCCAAAAAAAAAAACTAAAGATTTTCCTAAAAACCTTAATACTGAATTTGGACTTACTTGGTTTAAAACTTTTTCTAAAGTAGAAAACAAGTTCCTCAAATGGGTTGAAGTAATACAGTCTGATAAAATATGTTTAATATATAGAAGGCATCTAACAAATCAGGAACCATATACATTCTGTAATTAATCCAATGGAGGCAAGTTGAACTTAGTGATGGGCGATTTCAAAACACTGCTTCATTAAGCTACGAAACCTTTACAAATGGTTTGTTTCGAATCAGTGGTTCGGAGCATGTCTCAAATTGCCAAAGTCATGTGATTTCAGTAAACTACGCTTCGTTGGTTAACCGCTATGGGGGCGATGATCATGAATCATGTGGATTCACTGAGATTCCATTGACAAAATTAGACACCAGACAACTGGAACACGAGGGCTATATATACCCAAAGACAATTACTTAACAAGACACACCTGAAATCAATAAACAATAAACCAATGACAATACAGAACAGAGAAGCACATGATTAGAACAACCAATGGAAATATAACAACGAAGCAAGGGAAATGACATGAACAGGAAACATGACTTAGAGAATTCAAAATAAAAGACAAGAAAACGTGAACAAAACCAAAAATCATTACACGGGTACAGTAGGTGGCAGTATGCACCTGATAAGTCATAGTTGCAATCCACCATAAAACTAAAAGAAGAAGAACAAAAACAGACATGACACATTTTTTGGTATAACAATAGGAATTTGTTTCTCTCATGTGTAAATAAAAGACCACTGTGCTGCCTACTGACAGCTGCAGAGATATATATATATACCACAGTATAAGTTTGTCTACTAGTATAATTTCATACTGCCCAGTCCTGAGTGTCCATTACGACTGAGCAGACTTGTGATTCGCCGCTGTGTCTTTGTGTCTAGCCCCCTGTTCACCAGTTTCCAGCTCAGTCACTGTCAGCGTGATCTGTGATGAGGCAACAGCATTGTTCAGCTGGGCCTGGAGTGGCGGAGCTGCGTCCTATGAGCTCACTGCCATCAGTAACAACGGCTACACCGCCACTTGCATCTCTCAAGAGAATTACTGTAATATCAGCAAGCTAGCCTGCGGACAGACTTACAAGGTCAGGCTCACAGCAATCAATGATGGATGTCAGGTTACAGAGGAAACGGGAGTGACCTTCCAAACACGTGAGTTGACATTTTTATTTGCAAAAGGGATGAAACACTTGCAATGTAACTGTGGTAAAGGGATATAGCTCATAACTGGACTAATCAAATTGACCTATGTTGTCCTTTGAACTCTAGGGCCTTGTGCTCCTTTGCATGTGAACGTAGACTTTCAGTGCCAATCTAGAGCAGCCGTACTGACCTGGGAGCAAAGGGACGATGTGCTATACTACCTTGCTAGCGTCACCCTCAGCACAGGAGAAGTGGCTACAGTTTGTAACTCTACAACTGACAGCTGTGAAATGAGCGGCTTGAAGTGTGGACTGGAGTACGCCTTCACCGTCTCGGCCTACAGCAGATATTGCCACAGTGACGTCAGCAGCACTGTACACATTCAAACAGGTAGATCATTCTATACTTCAAATTTCATTTTTGTTATCTAGTGGTGGACAAACTAATGTCCGGCCTAGGAAATTTGTCACTTCACCCTTAGATATTACAAAAAAGAATAGGCCTATGTCACACTTTCTGCTTCCGGAACGCGGAGTAGGGATTCAGAACTTCCGGTCAACAGTATTTCTCTATAAGGATTTAGATTATCAGCCATAATGTCTAAACCATCCGAGGTAGACTGACCACGAGCTATGAGGTTGTGAAACGAAGGTTTTTGCTCCGGTATAAGCTATAAGTTCGTATGAAATCAACCTTGTTTTAAGGAAAACCTTTTTTTATCCGTGATCTTATGAAAAAAACTACACTACCCACAATCCTAAGCATAGCAGCAACGTCTGCTGATTGGTCCAACTCGCTATTACCATAGAAACGTTTACCTTACTGGTGAACGGCTAGACCCACAGTTGTTGTTGTAGTGTTCCGGGTTGCTCCACATTAGGACGTAGACAGCCATACCTTAGCTTTCACGCTTTCCCAAAGGACGAAACACTCTGCTAGTCTTGGGTTAGGTTAATAAAGAGGGATGAGGGGCCTTCTTTTAATATTCTCCGGGGCAGCACTTTCGTTTGCAGTTTGCATTTTGAAAAGGAAAGCATCTAAGTCTAGGGCATCTACGACTGTTTTTGACCGTGTTAGGCAGTTTGCGGAGAGATTTGGTCCAGCTGTAATTATCGGACTCTGCAATTGTAAAAAGCTAACCGGAAGAGCCGTATCCCTACTAAAAAACGTACTTCCGGTCTTCGATTTTTTCGTGACATAGGCCTATTGTTGAAGATTTCGTAAACACATTGTGTAGTTGTGCTTAGAGTCAATTGTTTTATTTGTGAACACAATAGCCCTCATTTATCATTCTTGCGTAGAAACGGGCGTATATGTTGGCGTAAGATTATGCTTACACCCCTCTCACCGTCTGATTTATGAAGCTGTGCGTACCTTTGAAATCTAGATGTACTTAACACCTGTCCTTGATAAATGCTGCGGCTGAAACGATTGTCATTAGAATAACACGCCCCTATATATTCAAGTCTCCGCTTCCCCCACGCCCTCATTTTACGCCATGAACACACGGAAGACGGCAAAGAAGAGAAACCGATCGAGACCATCACCAGGGAAGTGGAAAGAAACAAAATTGTTTTATTTAGTTTAAAGAGTGGGATTAAAGGTTAAAGTGGATTAAAGTGGGATTAATTCAACCTAAATTACGAGTTCTGTTAATAGTGTGGGGGTTGAGAAACACACTCCAGCAGAGTTAAGAATGTTTTATTGCTTAATATAGACCAATAGTGATCAAGTTAAGCATGAGTTTTCTTGTTTATTGTAGGTGAAAAAAAATCGTCAGTGCCGAGACGCGCCTCGAAGATCATCTTATTATTTTTATGATTTTTATTATGACTCTTATTGATATTTAGAAGAAGAATGTCGTTATTATTATTATTATTAGCCTATTATTTAAAAGAAGAATAATGTCATTTTTATTATTTTGTCATTCTGAATTATTTTCTGGTCATTGAAAGCCTTTCATTTACTGAGTCCGTGCGCACCAACCTGAAACGTCAGGTAAAGCGCACAGGCTCGCAACTGAAGGAATACATATGCCTACAAATCAAATGCTTTGGTAAAATCACAAATTAAACACTGAGGTCCATGTTGCACAAAAATAAACACTGAAGTTTATAATTACTTTGTTGTTGTTGTTGTTTTTTTTTACAGTGGGTCATAATATATCATCTTTTAGTTTGTCAGTGCGTTTTGTGGTGTTAGGAATTGTTTCTCTGCGCATTCTGCCGTACGCCAACGTCCATATTGATAAATCTTAAAGTCACCGTGGTTTTGGGTGTACGCCAGGTGTACGCTGGAAATTTGGTGTACGCACTTTTGATAAATGAGGGCCATTGAAACATGCCAAATTGTTCGGGCATAATTTTTGACCAGGCTGTCATACAAATAAATTATGAACGCAAACAAAATAGAACCAATTAAATATTAATTACTGCTTATTTTGTATTATTATTAGTATTTAGGCATTTTTTACAGAGTAAAATAAAACTTGTTGCTGTAGTTTGCCTTTTTTCCCAACCAAATTTTTTGTTTTGTTCTTCCCTTATATATGACCCTGGGTTGACACATGACCACAAAGTGTATATAAAAGCATAGATACCCAAATCCTGTGGCCTATTTCACAAAGCCAGTTTTAGTGGCCATGTAAGGTTTTATTCTTGGTAAAAGATTGCAAATTAAAACTGGATCCAATCAGTTGTGTGCAAAGTGACACATATTTGATTCAATAAAACCCCTCTATTTCTTGAACCAAATTAAAGTGGTTCACAGTGAAAGCATTTTAGAGATGAAATTGCCAGACTTCCCTTCTGAAAAATCTAGCATTGCTCGTCCCTTGAGTTTACCCTGAGAGAACCAACCCTGAGTTGACATAACATACCGAACGATGTGAGCCTACTGTTGGAGCTGAACTCTGCCAACGTTGCCTATCCCTGCCCTACAGCATCGCATACTCCTGTTTACACCTTGTATCAAGATGCGTTTTGGTCGACCGAATCACAAGTGGATGACGCTGAATACAGATGTAAACAGGGTGTAAAATGTGTTGAGCTTGTCCACTTGCGACCACTTCCAGAGGTAGTCGAAAACGCATTTGACAGAATTGCTTTCGTAGTGTAAACACTCATTGGGGTGAAATACGTTCGAACAGCCATATAATACCACCTACTCTCCACCTACTGACCTAATGCGTAAACATTATGAGAAACATGTTAGACAGACAGGGATTCAACTTTGTCGGCTGACAAATTTGGTTGAAGACAAAAAACGTACCAAGCACAATGTTCTCTCACTATTCCTGATTTCTAACACACAGCGTTCAGCTGGTCTTGCAGCTGTCATAGCAGAATCGAAAGCTCAGGATCATTTATTGACTTAGTTTTCTTTGAATGACACTAGGTTTTAACATCACAATGAAACCTTTGCATTGTCTGTTTCTTCAGAACCTTGTCAGCCAACCCAACTGACAGTTTCAGGATCATGTGATAACAACACAGTTCACTTGAACTGGAATCACAGCAGAGGTGCATTGAGTTACTCAGTGCTTATCGCAAGCAACCTAGGATATGCCGACTCATTCCAGACATCTGAATCGATGCTAACAGTGGAGCTTCTCTGCGGACAGACCTACACCTTCACAGCAGTGGGGGAAAATGATGTCTGTGACAGCATACCAAGCACTCCTGCCCATCTTACGACTGGTATGACCCAACACTCATAAAGGCTGTACTAAAAGGCCGATCTTACAAGAGACAAACTTGCCACAGAAAAGGTTTCTGACATATATACTACATTTGAGCAGTTTCATTAGGTTGTGTATCAATCACTGATTTTTTTCTATAGCCCCATGTGTGCCGTACAACATTGAGACCTTTGCAGAGTGTGAGACTAACCTGGGGGCTGTCAGCTGGGCTGGCAGTGATGGCGCAGATATTTACACGGCCATTGCCAAAGGACAGGATGGCCACACGCACATTTGCATAACAAACACAACTTTCTGTATTTGGGAGGAACTGCATTGTGGGGAAATTTACGTTGTCCAGGTCATTGCCAACGCACAAATCTGCAGCAGTAATCCCAGTAAAAGCACAATCATCAACATGGGTGAGTTTCTGATAAAAAAAAAGTATGATTATATGAAGATAACCATTAAATGAAACAACTTTCTAGAAATGGCTAATCGAGATTGCCTGCATTGTGTATAGCTCCATGCATCCCTCAGAAACTGGTGTCCTCCTTTGACTGTGACATGAGAGTGGGTTCCCTCACCTGGGAAGCAAGTGAAAATGCTTCGATGTACCTGGTGTCTGCAGAATCTAGCAGTGGTCACCGGGTCGAACTCTCCACCAATAACACAAGTGCACAGTTCTCGGAGTTCAACTGTGGTCAGCCATACTTTCTGACTGTGCTAGTTGTGGGACATGTATGTAGGAGCCCCCCCAGCAATGCTTCAGTACTGCAGACAGGTTAGGACCTTCTTACACGCACCCAAATACACGGTGCCAAAAGAAGTATGCAACTCTTTTGCTTTAAAAAGGACAACACAGTCTTGACTATAGGCATAACAATGCCACACTTGTTGAATGACATGGATTATGTCATTGTGTCTTTCTCCAGAGCCCTGCACTCCCACATCCATCTATGGCTTTAATGACTGCATCTCCAATATTGCTACAGTATCCTGGGAGCCAGCTGATGGTGCAGAATACTACACCGCAACAGTGCAAGGCCCAGATGGGCCTTTAGGAACATGCATGACCTGGTCAGCGAGCTGCGGCATGCCCAAACTGTCCTGCGGCAATACATACAATGTTAGCGTGATTGCCTCCAGTCGCCAATGTAACTCTACACCCAGTGCGCTGAGCACTATTAACACAGGTAATGCATGCTGACCAACCTCAAGATAAATGTTAGACACAAATACACAAACCTCAGCACAGGTATTGTTCTGGTTATTGGCATTGCGTGATTTTGTTCCTGCACACTGTTAGAGCATTTCCGTGTTTTGATCCCAGTACTGAACCTGGAAATATTATTATGGTTGGATCCCGGGATCAATTTGTTTAGAATTAATATGCATTTCTATTTTTTTTAGTAAAGTTGTGCTGTCAACAAACAAGGATTATGCTCCTGGATTTGGGGGATAAGGCTGACACTCTCTCTCTTTTGCAGTGCCCTGTGTTCCTACGGGAGTGTCTGTGGTGCTGGACTGTGCCACTGCTAAGGCACGTGTGTCCTGGAACGCAAGCATGGGGGCGCTGTCCTACACTGCTTTCGCCTGGAACAGGGCATTTAATTTCGTATCCTGTAGTACCACTGGGCCTGTTACACAGTGCAGTCTTAGTGATCTCATCTGTGGAGATGATTACACTATTCAGGTTATTGCTATTGGAGATGAATGCTCCAGTTTGCCCAGTCAGACAGAAAACTTCCAAACAGGTACAGTTATCTAGTTTTGGTTTTGTTCTTCTAGAATCTAGATGAAAGAAATCAGTTATGTTATTATTTTTCTCTCATATAGTTGTTATTTGTTTAACATTATATTTTTGTTTCCTGTAGTTCCCTGTGCCCCAGAAGTTACTTCTACACACCTGGATTGCTACACTGACGCTGTCCTGCTGCAGTGGACTCTTATCAATGGGTCTGTTTCCTACACTGCTGATGCCAGGACACCTGAGGGGCTGATCTCTACCTGCTCCAGCAACTCCACTAACTGTGAACTGAGGGGACTAGCTTGTGGACAAACATACAATCTTACCATGATATCATATGATGGACATTGCCACAGCCAACCTGGCAAGGCCCTGGCAGTTGCATCAGGTATGGAAGATGAAATTAATTAAAATACATCACCTACATGTAGCAATATAGTGATAATTTTTCAATGAGTCATGTGATGTCCATATGATTGGCTACTAGTATAATTAAAGGGTTAGGTCAAAAACTAATTTACATAATTTACTCACCCAAAAGCCATCCTAGGTAGGTATGACTTTCTTCTTTCAGCCAAACACAATCGGAGTTATGTAAAAAAAATCCTGCTAAAAAATATTTAGCAGTAACCTAATGAAATGATTGTATGCTAATTGTGTTACTGATTTCTGTAGTTCTGGGACATTGCTTTTTAGTTATCTCTTTCTGACCTCTCTCACTTTCTCGAACAGTACCCTGTCCACCTCAGACAGTGGAATCAAATTTGCTCTGCTCTTCAAACTCTGCCCATGTGCAGTGGAATCCCGGTATGGGGGCAGAATCGTATGTGGTTCATGCTATCAGCACAGGTGGCCAGATGACAGGATGCGACACCACAAATACTTCCTGTGTTGTGCCTAACCTTGTTTGCGGTTCCATTTACAACATCAGCGTGCTTGCCATTGGCCACCACTGTAATGTGTCAAAGAGTGTGATCACAACACTTCATTCAGGTAGGTGACCTCTAGAACAATATTTAAAAAATAAGTTAATATTTACATTCTAAATCTTCCACCGCAATTGTACAATGACCCAAATATCAATTCCCATGTTGTCCCCAGTGCCATGTATTCCCAACCAGATTCAGGCAAACCTGAGCTGTGAATCTGGTGTGGTTGATGTGTCCTGGCAGCCTAGCCAAGGAGCTTTCTCTTACTCTGCCATCGCTCAGGGCAGCGGGGGCTTTGCGTCATCATGCAACAGCACCAGCACCACATGTGAGTTCACTAATCTACTGTGTGGACTCACATACAGCATCAGCGTGACTGCCTCCGACCACACGTGTACCAGCGCACAGAGTCATAGCGTAGAGCTGCACACAGGTAGGATGACTGTACACACTATTCACAAATATATCCTTGAACTAAATGTTTCTTGTCCGTTCCTATCATTATATTTATAATCTTTTTGTTTGCGATTTAACAGTTCCATGTAAGCCAACGGGAATCATCACTGAAATGGAGTGTGGCAGCCACACAGGTGTAGTGTCATGGGAACAAGGAGAGCACGTTGCCTCCTACCTGGTCCTCGCATCCAGTCCAGATGGCCACCGAACACAATGCAGCAGTCCCACCTCCAAGTGCAAATTAGACAGCCTACATTGTGGCCAAGCCTACAACCTCACAATCACTGCCCAGGACAGCCACTGTGACAGCAAAAATGCCCTTTCAACATTACAGTCAGGTTAGGAATTTTCCCCTAATACTCTTTCATCAATAAATGATAACATGTTTCCTGCACTGCTATTCAATGGCAGCACTGTGCCACCATCAGATCTACAGACAGTAGGTGTCACGAATCACACACAGAAGAGAGAGATCCAATAGCAGTTATTTATTAAAGGGTAATCCGTACTCAGAACAGTCCAGGCAAATGGTCAAAATCCGATAAGTCAATCCAAGAACATAAAACATGAACAAGAACAGGCAGCAAACAGGAACAGAAGTGTCCGGACATTAAACAATGACTAACAAACACTAACACAGACAGGGAATATATACACACAGAACTAACAGGGTGATGGAAAACAGCTGAGTGCAATAATCAGATAAGTGACAGAACAGAATGCTGGGAATTGTAGTCTAATGTGAATGACACCATGAGAACGAGGATCTCTAATGATAACCCAGGGAAACACAACCAAACACTGTGACAGTAGGGCTGTGTTCGAAATCGCCCCCATACCCTCATTCACTATCCCCTACATTACTATAGTCCACTTGAAGGAGCAAACTGGCAGCTCCATTAGTAATGAAAATATTTATCATGAACTCTGTCATGGAAACTATGGATAAACCTTAATTCAACAATTTCATAATCAATTTTAAAAAAAAAAACAGTATGTTATTACACTGTAGCCACATTGAATCAGCGATTTGTAAAGTGGATGGATGGATGATTCATCTATGGGCACCATCTTTCGGCGAGACACAGGAATTAATTGGGCGCACCTCTCACGTTGCATTATGGGTATTCTCTAGCTGTTGAGTGTACGTCAGTTGTACACTCATTAATGCAGTGCATTATGGGATTTAATGAGTGTACACGATAATGTCCACTATGGTTTCGGACACCACTACAAATGGCTGTGCCCTATTAAATAGTGCCCTATTTAAGGGCATGGGAGCGATTTCAAACACAGCCTAGCTTTTCTGACGTAATCAGCTGATGTCAGATATCTGTCTTCGTTGACAAACCCAAATGAACTTCTTTGCATTAATGCTTCATCTTCCTCCTCTTCCTCAGTTCCATGTACACCCATCAACGTGCAAGCATCTCTCGTTTGCCTGTCTAACTCTGCGGCTGTTACGTGGCAAAATACCAGTGGGGCGCTGTCCTACCAGGCTGAGGGCATCACTTTAGACGGCACCCATACGGCCAACTGTAGCAGCAGCACGACTCAATGCAACCTGGAGCATCTGCTCTGCGGACACACATATAATGTGTCTGTGCTGTCCATGGACCAAAGATGCAGCAGCGAATGGAGTTTGTTCACACAAGTGCATACTGGTGAGTATACACACTCAGACAGTTATAATGCACACTTTATGTTCAAGGTGATTTTTAAAATAAGCCATTTATAGGTTGATTTCTTAAAAAGTGTAAACCAGGAGTCTCCAGCCCTGCTGTGAGAACTAGCATCATGCAGTTTAGCACCAACCCGAATCAAACACACCTTAAAGGAACCTGCCGACTTTTGGGACTTCAGCTTATTCACAGTATCCCCCAGATAAGTCAGATAAGTCCATACATACCCTTTTCATCTCCGTGCATCCCGTAACTCTGTCTGATGCACCCACCGCTAGCCTAGCTTAGCACAAAGACTGGAAGTAAAGGGCTCCAGCTAGCATACTGCTCCCAATAAGTGACTGCTACTTGGGCGGAGTGAATAGCGCAACACTCTGAGCTCCTCACCACGGGGGCTTCTCAGGTGCTGCGGTTATCACTCCGCCCAAGTAGCAGTGCTTCGCCTTCTGAGAATATAGTTCCCAGTATGTATACAGTTAGAAGATGCATGTGTCTCATATGACCTTGTTATTTGTACACAATGTGACTATACAAATCACAACATATAAATACGAAAATGTTGGCGTTATTTTGTCACTTATTGGGAGCAGTATGCTAGCTGGAGCCATTTACTTCCAGTTTTTGTGCTA
Source organism: Chrosomus eos (assembly GCA_036326025.1). NCBI lineage: Eukaryota > Metazoa > Chordata > Actinopteri > Cypriniformes > Leuciscidae > Chrosomus > Chrosomus eos. The sequence continues at coordinate 6,000,202 of CM070837.1, read as the reverse complement.
AGCTAGGCTAGCGGTGGGTGCGTCAGACAGAGTTACGGCACGTACCGAGATGAATAGGACTTATCTAACTCTGGGGGATACGGTGATTAAGCTAAAGTCCCAAAAGTTGGTGTGTTCCTTTAACCAGCAAATAGATGTGCTCGGGGTTATTTGTAAATTACAGGCAGGTGTTGTTGGAAAAGGGTTGGAACTGAATACTTCAGGAAGATCACTCTCGGAGAAGGGTTGGAAACCCCTAATATAAACACTGTGGCACTTTCAAAGCAGCCATTTCTTAACCCAATAACAACATGGTAACATCCACTTAGAGCACCTTAGAGAACAGATGTATGAAAATGTATGAAGATGTAACAACATCAAGAGCAGATACATGAAAAGTGCTTTTCTTTTTTAGCGCCCTGTCCACCTCAGACCGTTGATGTGCAGGTGAACTGCTCTGCTGGCTCCATGACTGTCACATGGACAGCCAATCCAGATGCAGAATCTTTCCATGTGAGAGCAGCGACCAGTGGAGGAGCTTTGCTGTCATGTGATTCCACTAGCACCAGCTGTTCAATCCCTGGCTTGCCATGCGGACAGTCATATTCTGTCACTGTGACGTCTGTCAGGGGTGGCTGTGAGAGCCAGCCCAGCACTGCTGTCAAAGTTACCTCAGGTAACTTTCACAACAACGGTTATATCCGCGGATAATCTGTGGGTCGGGTAGGCCAAATAATAAAATATAACCTTCTGAATTAATTCCGGTTGGATGAGATAAATCATTAATAATGGAAATATGAACGTGTTTAAAACAAGCGGCAACCTTCCGGTTCCTCTTGTGTGTGTGTGGGAGGGGGTAGTGGGGGGATAAATGCCAATTTGAAAGAAGCCTACATAATTTTAATGTGATGATCGTGTGGGGTCGGGTGTGGATATCTAAATCAGAGAAAATCATAGTTGTCGGGTGCTTGATTTATTTTTAACAGTGGATTCGGGTGACAGAGATGATCCACACATCTCTAGCAGATATATACAGAAAATGACAGTTATCAGCTCGTGTTACGAGGTCAAATACCAACTAATTAATTCCTCCTTGTAACCTGTACAGTACATATGGATGCCCTAAAGGGACATAGTGGTGGAAAAAATATGAGATGGGAGGAAAGAATATGTGAATGCTTTTGCGTTCTCTCGCAAAAGTTTTGCGACCCACTTTGTGGTTGCAAATAACTTAAAAGGTTTGGGAGCGAATGCAAAGTTTCTCGGTGTAACGTTAAACGTTTGTGAGAGAACGCAAAAGCTTTTTCCCACCACCATGTCCCTTTAGGGGCTCCGTATGTACTGTACCATATTAAAGTCCCTTAAGACAAGACATTTCCCTCGGCGGCCATCTTTGAAACGCCTCTCAGGCAGTTCCTATCTCTTTGAATGGGGAAACATCAAATTCTCCAAAACTGTTCGCCAATGAAATCACCAATGAAATCTGACAACTGTCTTATAAATTTAGTTTCTAAACGCTTGAATCATGACAAAAAACAACATTGTTCAGGCTGGATCAAGCTAATGCGCAGTGGAAGCGCGTCTGACTGTTTCTAGGAACCGGTGCTTCTAACAGCAGCATTGCACTTTTCCCCATTAAAAACAATACGATCGACACGCCTTGTGTAATTGTATAGTTTTTGACCATATGTACTGTACTGTCACAGAATGCTGTTAATTAACCGCTGTTATTTTTTACTGCAAAGGATGTCTTTGTGGAAATGTCTTTTGATCCTAGCAAGCTAACAGATTGTATTTGCATGTCTTTAGCTCCTTGTGTTCCACAAGGAGAGGCAGGAAACCTGGACTGCGTGACAAACTCAGCCTGGGTGACGTGGTTACAAGCAATGGGGGCGGAGTCTTACTCTGTCCTGGCAGTGGAAAGGGGCGGAGCTAACTCTAGCTGCTCAGCCTCAGGTCTGCACTGCAATGTTCCCGACCTGCAGTGTGGAGCCACGTACACCTTCCACATCACTGCCATGAATTCGTTCTGCCGAAGCGGACCCAGCAACACCTTCCAGATTCAGACAGGTGCAAACACACTCAAACACTCTAGTCTCCCATCTGGTGCTCTTCGTGTGTCGGTCAAAAATGCGTGTCTGTTTTTTTTATGCTAAATCATATTTATGCTGTATTTATAATCCATTTATTCATGTTTGAGCATAGACCAGCAAATTCCAACTTAAACTGTCGTAAATCTTGAATGCTTTAGAGCTTGTGATGGATTTTCTTTTAACGCACCTGACTTAGGTTGAACCTGGTGTCCCTGACACCTGAAAATATTATACTCAGTTGAGTTACCTCTGACCGCGCTGGTTGACCCAGTCTAACCCCGCCTAAGAGTCTCACAAAGAGTCGAACGACGTCTCGTCCCTTATCGAACACTATCACTTGGTGATAAGGTCTCTAGTGTTCTTAACTTGCCCCACACTATCACTTGGTAGTAAGGTCTCTAGTGTTTCGCTCAAATAACTTGTTCTACTAACTAACTTTGCTGCGCAGCTTAAATGACAGACAGACTTCAGTAATTATCCCTTAAATGCTTTTAATTAACGGCCAGGAGAGTTCTCGAGCAATATTCAGAGAATCTCCCAAGTAAAAACAAGGCCGGTGGATCTCAGACAATTTCCATTGAGAATCCCACCGAAAACACGGAAACCACAGTTTTTATACAATAGGGGGTATGGCATAATGACATTAATTTGATTGGTTATTCATTTTCAGTCTCTTCTGTTACTGGGTAGAGAATAATTTGTTTTAACCATTACTTCATTTATCACAAGTTCTAACTAGTCATCTCTGTCTAGTCTCATTTCCCATATTTGTTATTTTTACACATAGTCATGGGTTCGACACACACACACATTCACCTAAAATACAGAATGTCTTAGAACATTGTTTCAGAGATTTAGCAGGTCAAATAAGGTCAAATGGTAAAACATGTTTAGCTTAATATTCAGTTTAAATTTTCCACCACAAGCTCAATCTTAAGTTTGATCTCTTTTCAAAGATGACACTTGGCAGATTAAAGTAACAGAATTTTACATGTATTGTTATGAAAAATGCACAAAAATAATATTTTAAATTTTTATATCAAAGATATATTTTCAAAATCCCGTTTTACTCAAAAACTGCCAAGAAAATCAAAGCCATAAATCTAAACAAGTTGTGTTCCAAATTTGAGCTTGATATCTCAAAAAAATTGCTTTCAGTATGATTTTGTTTGGCTGCAGTACCAAAAGTTTTCACTTGATAAAATTTGTCTCACATTCATTTCCAATGTGGACATTTTTGACTGCGAGATGCACAAGTGTGACTATTTTTTACAGGACAATTTAACCTTTTCGAATCACGTCCATGCTTTTTTTGTGTGTGTTCACATAGCAAGTGCCAAAACTTTTACCAAGTTTCATACCATTCCTATATAGTAAAAAAATGATAAACAAAAAACTACACGTCAAGTTTTTTGGTCAAAAATGACTGAAACATTCTGATTGTTACTCCTGGAGCTTTCAAACGACGTCCACCAACTGTCCGAGTCTGTGTCGTCTGTCTGTCAGTCACTGATCTCTGTCTTTTCTGTCCGCAGCTCCATGTGCCCTCACCTCCATCACTGCGCATACGGACTGTTTCAGCAGCCGTATAACCGTTGGCTGGCAGCTGAATGAAGGATCCTCCTTCTATGTGGCCACAGCTGAAGGTCATGACCAAAGCATTTTGGTGTGCAACAGCACAAGCACGTCCTGTGACCTCACCGAAGCGAAGTGTGGAATGCAGTACACCATTATAATCTCTGCGTCCTCCGACAAATGCAGCAGCATGCGGAGCCCACCTCTTAAGATGAACACAGGTACGCATTGAGACGCATTGCATTTGTGTGAGATTTGAGAGCTACATAAAATCAGCACAATTCAGACCCACCTCCTCTCTATTTAATTCTCTTACAGCACCTTGTGTTCCTCAAAATGTAACAATGAATCCGGTGTGTGACTCAAATGGCATGGTGGTGTCATGGTCGCCCTCTCTGGTGGCCGAGTCGTACTCGCTCACGGCCAGCGGTGGAGACGGAGATGTGCGAACCTGCAAAAGCACCGCGAACAACTGCACCCTGCTCCACTTGCACTGTGGACAGATTTACAACGTTAGCATAACCGCTTCGGCTGGAAACTGCACGAGCTTGGCCAGTCAGCAGGTCACCTTCCATACTGGTGAGACCACACATTGACTTTAAATGAAAAGCATTACGTTTTAAAAAAATTATCGTGATTTTAACGGTAAAAGACCTACAGTGCAAAACTGTTAATTGGTTAACAGAAAGTTTCCTTACTATAAGGTTCTGGTAACCACAGCTGCCAGTTTTTTTTCCATAAAAACAACAGGATTTTTTTTACAGTGTAGTTTTTAGGCGTGATCTGTGACGTACTGTATTCCTTCCGGTCTATATAGTGCCCTGTGAGCCACAGAGCATGAGTGTAGCAGTGCAGTGTGACACCCGGACTGCCACACTCTCCTGGGTGGAGAGCCATGGTTCGCTGATGTACTTTACATGGGCCCAAACCATGGATGGGCACACAGTTCGCTGCGACACCACGGGCACTTCGTGTAGCCTCAGAGGACTGACGTGTGGGACATTGTACAACTTCACTGCACAGGCTTCAGATGGGACCTGTAACAGCTCCCTCACTGCACCAATCCAGAGGGGAGCAGGTACTGTATATGACCAGATATGTCTGATAATGTTTCAGGATCTATTTATCTATACAATATAAAACACAAAACATTTATGCAGTTTTAGTACGATATTCACATTACTATAAGAAAATATATTTTGCATAAAGAAAATGTCATTTCCTTGTGTTCTTGTGACATTATTTTCAGTCAAGCACATCATCTGGATGTTTAATTTTTTTATATAATGCACATATTTCAATGTAATGATAATAGGCTCTATTTCCGGTGAAGGTCTAAGGATGCTGGATTACTTCCGCCGATCATGCTATGCTATACCGAAAATTTATATTGGCTCTTTGGCTATACTAAAGGAACGTTAGTCACAAAAACAGACAAAACAACCACCCGCCATTTTGTTTATGCTTATTTTATTTATTATATTAAAAAAACATAACTATATATATATTTCGCTTCAAAGACGGGAGGACAGCAAATTTTGAACATTCAGCCATAATACCGTTTTCCTCCGCTTTAAATCTCCCCAACCGGAAACTGAAGAGCAGCCTTGCGTCAAAGGCGGAAGTTATGCGTGCATATAGCCTATTGGTGTAATTATTTGGTTACACTTTTTTTTACAGTATCCTTGTTACATGTTACATGTACTTACCATGGTAATAACAGTAAATGATGCATAATTACGTGCAACTAACCCTCAACCAAATCCTAATCCTACCCTGACCTAAGTACATGTAGTTGCTTAATATTACTCAGTACTTTAATATATAATTACACTGTAACAAAGACTCCTTAAAATAAAGTAACCAATTATTTTACAGTACGTGCACTTTCAGTAGTACTTTTGTGGGTAAGTACACTAAGTACTGAGTAATGTAAAGTAACTACATGGGTCAAGTTAAGGTTAGTACCTAGTTATTACCAGTTATGTTTGATTACTGAAACAGTACTGTGAAATAAAGTGCTACCTCTTTTATATATATTTCGATTTAGCTTTTTTTCAGTTTCAGTCATTTTAGTAAATAAAGTTAAACTTACAACATTTCTTATTTAGTTTTTCATCAATTTTTTTTATTTCAGCTTTATTTTAATGTAATAGTTTTGCTATTGGTTAACAATAACACTGTTATTAATTAACCCTATTCTGCAGTCCCATGTCCTCCTGCCACCGTGAGAGTGAGAACCCATCTGATGGACGATGCCACTCTAATCAGGGTCTCCTGGGGTTTTGTGGACTGTCCTAACGTCACGTACCTGGTGCAGGTGACCGGCCAAATCCAAGACAACCAACAGTCCAACATGGACGTGTCATCCTATTGGACAAACGGCAACTACTTTGAATTTCCTGTGCCCTGCAGCACCTCTTATAATGTGACGGTCTTTGCACAAAACTCAGCTGGGATCAGCAGACCATCTCAGACTGTTACTGGTGTCACAGGTATCAGCCGACAAGTACATTTTTATTTAACCTCTGTTAAAGTTTACATGCATCTAAAAGGTCTAAGCAAGGTGGATTTTAAGAAGAATGATGCCATATCAATACCTTTGTCAAGCCAAGATACTAAAGAAAGTGTTTCCAAAACATGTACTTAATATAAAAAACAGACCTTCTCTGTCAAAGAACATGCACCATATCAAGATAGAATATTTTCTTACTTGGTCTATCACTTTGTTTTCTTCTTCAGTGCCCTGTCCGCCGATGAACGTCACCTTCACAGGTGATAACTCCTCCGCCACAGTGGCCTGGAGGTCATCAGTTCTCACCACAGGATTCAAGGTTTACCAGCTGCGTCCTGACGGCCAGGTGCCTGTCTGTCTCACCTCAGACCTCAGCTGTCAGGTCTCGGGCCTGCTGGCCTCTAATGTTGCTGTGACAGCCTGGAACAGTGCCGGAGAGAGTCTTCCCTCTAGAGTTGTTACTGGTAAGAAGAAAAAAAGACATGTGGTTCATAACTAAGCTTAGACATCTAGACATAGATTTTTTTATATTCTCAGCCATTAAATTTGGTTATTTTCATTCAAGAAACACCTAACAGTGTTACATAATATAGCTTGAAGATGCATTGAAAATGTTTTTATTTATGTAAGGGATAATCCACAGCTAGCTGTGCATTAAATTATTTCAATGCATGACGTGGAGGCAAAGAACCGCCAAACATGAAGCAAAATGCATTCAAATCGTTTAATGCACAGATAGCTGTGGATTATCCCGCTTATACCTTGGCAATTTGCCAGCATTGACAGGTTAAACCTGATGTTTGCTGCTTAATATTTGACTGGAGAGGTAATGACCGTTATTTTTGTCAGTTACAGTTAGTAACTAGTATTTTGCCCGATTTCATTCAGACACAGAAATAAAGTGTCTAAAAGCTGTAATAATACAAATAATGAAGCTGAAGCAGATTAATTGACTCTAGTCCATTAAATTATTAGAAAATAATGCACACTTAAGGTATGAAGGCCATGAAGATTTTTTTCTAATAACTGAACGGCCTGTCGTTAATTATTCCTTATTTATTGCCAGGGGTGCCTTAAGATAACCAGATGCCCCTGGGCTACAGCATTACAGTAGGCCCCTTACCCCAGATCATTTTCATTTTAAATTTCTGCCAATTATGTCGGAATTTATCTTGTCGGTACAGTAGTTAATACAACACTGTGTACTGTATGCTTCATAAAAAATATGCGTCATATACTGTATAGGAGAATATGCAAATTCACTCTTTGCCAGTAGGTGGCGCTTGTGGAACAGCAGGATTAGTTTGCATAAACAAAGCAGCGCTGTGCTTATAAACACTCCATCATTATAGGCATTATACGGAGTTAAAGCAACACTAAGATTTTTACCTTAAAATAATGTTTCCAAAATCGTTTCAGTGGTTGATCAAGTCGTAACAGGTGTGAAAGGCACTTATGCCTCTGCTTTGCGGTCCTATATCTGCTATAACCACGCTATGTAAGATTGCCAGATCGGGTTTCGTTTCTGTAGTTCTTCTGAAAAGACTTCTGTAGACATAAGAAAACTACAAATTTGACTTGCTTTACGTCAAGCATTACAATAGTCATTATTTTGTTTTTCTTCGTTTCTGATGTCGCAATAAATCATACTTTCATGAAATCATGCAACATACTCTATCTTGTCTGTGGAGATCGTTCATTCCAAAGCCGGTGCTGGATAAACAGCGAGTGTGCATGTGACAGTAGGCTGTGGTAGGCTAAATTATTTACAATAGCGGTAATGGACAATTCCGCTTCCAACCTGAAGGGCGACCACAGAGGAAAAGTTACTTGGTGTTGCTTTTATATGAAAAGAAATGTCATCAAAAAAAAATCTGGCCGAAATGCGTTTACAGGAAGCATATCGCTCCATGATATTAAATGCCATAAATTAAAATATTAATTATTCAACAACAAAAGATGAAAAAAAATCGGTTGTGTGTCCTGAAAACGTATAGGTATTCAAGTTTGTTTCTAGAATGCTGCCATCACTGCTGCAAACTCCTACTTATACAAATGATTACAAAATTTTTATTAATAATTATACAATGTTTCTGCAGCCAGTAAGCCCCTCCCCATGTAGGTCCCTGGGCTTCAGCCCAGGCGTTAATTTGACCCTTTCAGTCAATCAGAATTGAGAATTCAGACAGACTGTGGTATAATAATTTTTAATGAACAGAGAAAAACGAAAACTATTTTATGTGGAAGCTGACCTTCACTTTTATTTTAAACAATACATACTACTTTAAATAAGTTCATATTTGACAGGTACATCTTTATTTAATCTTGCATGTGCAAAATGAAATGATGTATTAACACAAATCTTTTACAGGCCAAACCTTAAACCGTCGGAAGAGAAATCTGAAATTTGCAAGGATGACTGCAGCACTGACTCCTGGTGAGATGAACTACAGACACATTCACAGCTTACTGCACAATAATTAAGAGTCGTATGGATAGTCAGAGCAATATATAAAAATGATTATGTGAAATATACAGTATGGTAACACTTTATTTTAGTGTCCATGTTACATGTAGGCTACTTTGTAGAACATTTTACATATTCTATAGTAATAACAGTAAATTATGCATAATTCCATGAAACTTACCGTAAATTAAACTCTACATGTTGTATATGTTGTTAATTAATATAACTTAGTACTTAAAAGTATAAATGTGTAATTACACCGTACAATTACACAGGAACAAGGACTCCTTCAAATAAAGTGTAACCAAATACATATATACAAGACTTTAAACATTAGTTAAGGATAAGAATTGATTTTTTAGGAAGTTTAAGGTGGGTGACTCTCACAAAACCATATTCAGGGCAAAAAATAATTAAGCACAATTAAGCACATTTTCTCTGAAAATTCTCACAACTGTAATTGTCATGGCACACATATGTTATTTCTTTAGCACCATCTTGTGGCAGTTTGGTGTAACAACAAACTGAACATTGATAACTGTGAACTGTTTTCTTAGTGGTTGGTTCGGATCCTGTGACTTAGACCTTGGTTTGGTTAATCAGGGAATAGCATGCGGTAAATACCCCTCAACTTTGCTCCTGCATCTGACCTTTTCTGACTCCAGTTAACTATCTGTCAGTTTTGTGTAGATGAAAAATGCATCTGGGACAGAATTGTAAAAAATCAACCTCAAAGCGGGCACTACAGTTCAATTAAAGCAAGCTCTACCTCCATCAGTCCGAGTCCCCTGCCTTGTACTCCTTGACGGATCTATAGCTTCTTCTTCCACTTAGGTCAAGAAACTCATCAGCTAGCATAGCCACTGCCGGGGCTCACGCCAAGCTGGAAGCCACTCGAGCCAGGACTAAATTCCTTAAATTATCTGAAATCATGATTGAAAAAGCTAAAAAAATCTGAAAGTGACAGAGGTTCACTTGAAGCAACACTATGCATATAGTCTATCAGCTTTAAATCATGAAAGTGTGGTATCAGCAGCCACCACTGAGGCAGCAGCAGAAAGTGAGCTTGGAGAAAAAATCTCAATGTGAGAGAGGTTTCCAATTGCACTCGTAGGCTAATTACATCAAATGCCAGTCTCAAATAGGGTTATCGGCGCCTGCAGGATTGGAGCCATATCAAGCCCCTCAAGAGCCCATTGTCCATGTAACACCCCCAAAGCAGCTTCGCTTTACAGCCAGGGATGTCAGAGATTCCTGTAATAAGCTTGATACTGAGAGTATGATGCAGTAGCCTCAGAGGTTAATGCAAACAACTTGCCACAACTTCCGGCAACACCAAAGCCATCATTCAACAACGGTGCTAATATGAGTGAAATCGCTAGGTACTTAGAACGTAGAGAGCTTGTTAACTCAGGACTTTTCAAGTTTGACGATCAGCCAGAGAATTATTGGGCGTGGAAGTCATCTTTCGTCAACACCACTGAAGGATTGCACCTGTCAGCCACTGAGCAGTTAGACCTTGGGAGAGCTTGGAAGATTGTTATGGCTCCCCAGAGATTATGGAAAAACCCCTCTTTGATAGGATCGATAGCTTTACAAAGATTAGCAACAAGGATGCCAAAAAGCCTTGAGAACTCTGAGACATTCTACAGGAAGAGGAGAAGTGCTAAATTCACAAATAGCACCACTCCCATTCAGAACAACACGCCAGCGACTCCCTAATAATATAACAGGCATTAAGATGCATAGCCTCTCTTCTGCCAAAAGAAGCCTGAGATGAAGACTCACTTTGTTACCTTCAGGCAGAGCAGGCATCATGACCATGCCGAGGTAGCTCTGCAAGAAGGATATTGTTAGCTCCTGCACTTTATGAACCTGAAGGATGTCATGACCCAGAAGAAGATTTTGGGCTTCTGGACCCACAGAAGGAATGCAAAGAGCAATGTACAGTGTGCTGCATCAGGAGTCAATATCTAAGCCCTGTCATCCGGGATATTGTCAAATTCAATCAAAGTTGGCAGTTTCACCTTCGTCACTCCATCTAAATTCTCTATAACAGAACCTGTGGCTCTTTTCACGCCAACTGTCACACATGCATAGGTGCGTAGGATGTATAGTGATTTCTCTCCCTTGACATGCAACAAGTCAAAGATCTTAGTTCTTGCAAAAGATCTATTGCTCTGGTCATCCAGGATAACATAAGGCTTAATTGCTTTCTATGGGTGGCGCTCTGGGTAAATTTTAGCAAGGCAAATCTTGGAGCAAGACCTTAAACTTCTGCCATATTCACAGACCTCAGTGCACTTGGATGTAACAGCAAGTTGAAATGTTTCTAATCCTCCCTCTACGCAATGCTTGGATAAGGTTGAATGCAGCGGTCTTGGATGAAGTGCAGGAACTTCCTTCGTTTTCTTTGGTTTAAGGACAATGATACCAGCAAAGAGATCATCGAATACCGCATGAGGATGCACATGTTCGGGAATAGTCTCCTGCTGTAGCTATTTATGGTCTCAGACGACCAGTCGTTTATGGTGAAAAGGAATATGGTGGAAAGGAATATGGTTCAGAAACCAAATACTTTGTAAAGAGAGAATTGTTGATGATAGACTTTTGTCGACACCCTCAGCTGCTGGAGCCATCGACCTGTTGACACAAACACAGGAGATGCTTGTCACCTCAAATTTGAGATTGCACAAGTTTGCTTCTAATAGTAAGGAAGCAGAATGTAGAATGGATGCATTCCTGATTGAAGAACTTGGGCGTTCTTCAATCTGTAAACCCTATTCCCATCCAATGCGATCTCAGACTTAGCTGAGATTTAAAGAGGGACACGTTTACCTTTCACCTAAAAGATATCGAGAAGCCTTTTACTCGCGGAGGGATCAATGTCAACAGTTTCTTCGACCCACTTGAGTTTGTTGCCTTTGTCAAAATAAATAACATTCTGAACCATAGTAATAAAAAATCTAAACCCTTACATAGACCTTCTCAGGATAGGTCAGCTTAAGAATGCAATTCTGGATCTCAGAAAGAAGTTTACTGTGATTGTTGCCAAATTATTTGTGTAGCATTACCATGATCGAGTCAAGCATCAGGGTTGTGTTTACTGAATCCGCTATACACTATGCAGTGTATCGGATTGTTGGTGTTTGGAAACTTTTCAACCGTATTCTACACAAGTGTCATACAGTATGCAATCTCATGCAATGCATTCCTGCTTGACACATTGTTGTCTACTCTGATGGCAGAGGTTACATGAATCGTCAATTCAAGGCCTCTTTCCTATTTCAACAGACACAGACTCACCTTTCATGCTCCTAACTCAAAAGGGTCATACACTTCTTTTACCTCCACAGACACCAATGAGACAGGTGCAGCATCTTGCAAACACTTTCTGGAACAGATGGAGGCGTAAATACCTCAAAACACTTCAAATCTGAAGTAAATGGCAAAAAGATCTGCGAAATCTCAGAGAGGGCGATGTGGTCCTCCTCAAGGATGCCTATGGCCCTTGTAACCAAGATTTTCACCAGCAGCGACAAAAGATTCAGAACAGTTAAACTAAGAGTTGCAAGAAATGGGATAATCAAGACATGCCTCGGTGCCAAGTTGGTTATATTGTATAGTGGTATCTAATCAATACCAGGCAGGGAGTGTCATGGCACACATTTGTTTGTTATTTTTTAGCACCATCTTGTGGCAGTTTGGTGTAAACAACAAAATTAACATTGATAACTGTGAACTGTTTTCTTAGTGGTTGGTTCGGATCATGTGACTCTTAGTTTAGAGGTTATTCAGGAAATAACCGCAGTGTTCCAGATTCTCTCCAAGCGGTTGGTCAAGAAATCTCGTCACTCAGTTTCCTTCCTAAATTTTGGGCCTTGGAGAGCCTTTGTTTTTTTACAAAAGAAGAGGAAACAGTAAAAACCTTCAATTTTACTCCTGCGTCTGACCTTTTCTGACTCCTGTTAGCTATCTGTCAGTTTTGAGTAGATAAAACACGCATTTGGGACAGAATAGTAATGTCTGGATGTTTGTGTTTTTCACATTAGATCCTCTTTATAGAATACTGTGATACAATGTTTTAAAAAAAAAAATCACCATAAAGGCAGTACAACAAGTACAGTACACCCATAAATATATATATATATATATAGATATAGACATAGATATTGTTGTGGTGAAATGTTTCCTGGACATGTTCTTATAGCATTATATAGCCAGCTGAAGTCACATATTTAATGTGTTGCCTCTACAGACCACCTGTCCATCCCTGAGGTGAAGGTTGCTCATGTGACAGGACAGTCACTGCAGGTCGAGTGGTCTCACGTGACCGGGGCGGATTCCTACACTCTGATCCTAACAGAGGACACCCCATCTCTGCCTGCGGAGGAGGTCCTGTCCGTGTACAAGACTGAGGTCGCTACAGTCTCTGACCTAAAACCTGCAACACGTTACTGTGTCATCGTGTCTGCCAAACACAACAGCATCCAGAGCGCATATTCCCAGCCTTTATGTGTCACCACTGAGTAAACTGGCTTCCTGCTGGGTGGACTGTACAGGAATGTAGATACAAAACCAACAGAATCAGCGTTTAGTTCTCCTGAACTAGCATCTTCTCTTTCTTATGTTCCATGATCACTATGACAAAGAAAACAAAATCAGCCTATTTGTCCTATCAGAAAATCTAAACAAATATAATTTAAAATCATTGACTGATTATGTCTCATTAACTAATCCTTTCTAAATAACAAATTACACATTTCTGTGATGTGATATCTAACATATAACCATTTCTGTTGATTGAAAAGCAAAGACAAGGACACTTAAAATTAAGAATAGATGTGAAGAAAACATTGATTGACCGTAGAAACATGTTGTAACCCCTAGTTTCTTAAGAAAGTTTTGCATTTATCTTGAAAAGTGCTTTTCTGTATACAGATCATACAATGATTCAATCTTTATGTAGTTAAATCAAATAAATGGTTAATTTATCAAGCATTATTTTTAAACTATACATTGTATTTTCTATCTGATGTATACAACTTACATAGCTTTGTCAACAATCTGCATAAGTACTTTTATACAAAAAGCCGAAAGAATTAAAGTCTGTGAATGAAAACTTCAAACATTTTGGTTCAAATGAAGAGCCAAGCGATGTACTCCATCTTTTCTTTTAATCCCTCGCTATAAAACAACATCCTTTTTTTCTTCCAAAATCATGTTGCATGATTTTTCTTTAACAATCTGAAATCAATATATCACCCCATTCATGCCTTGATTCGTTCATCGCCCTGGCGAAATTGTCGAGTGTTTTGGATTTTTTGAAAAACCTACTTTAGCGAACTAGTCCTAGGTTTTTGGCCAGATCAGAACCAAACCAGTGCAGCAAGATTATCTGGAGTCTGTTTGTCAATAATTCACTTGTCTCTAAAGGCCGCCAAAATGTTAAAAGTGGTTGCAGACACTTTTACTAAAATGACTATTACTCGTGAACAGAATGAGATATTTTAACCTAACTCGACACACACATTCTGGGGTCGCGTGAAAAAGCATGTGGCAACTGGCCACTTGGTGGCACTATAACATGTAAAAAAAATAAATAAACATGGCTATAACTACACAACCCTAAGTCTGATATACTTGAAAATGCAGTGTCTTTGTCCAAAGTGCCATAATTGTCTATGAGGACATTGGCGCACCTAAAAGAAAAAAACATGGCTGCCACGTTCAATGAAGTTTGAGCACCTATTAGACAAGATTAACGGAGGCCTATCGGAAAGAAACTCGGTGGGCATGTTCGACTCATGGCCCTAGAGGACTGTAAGTATTTTGAAGGAAATCTACCACTAGGTGGCACTAACGAGTTTTACGCCTCTGAATCATGTGGTTTTATAAACTATATTTATATCATCTATATATATCATGATATATCTTTATATCATTAGATCTCCTCATACTGAACAAATTTGCCTCAAGAACCAAATTGATTGCCTCAATCAAATTGTTCATTGAATATTTGTGATTATCTAAAATAAAACTTACTTTTGCAAATTAGTCCTAGGTTTTTTTCCTCAACCTCAATAAAACCACCGCGGCACAATTCTCGGGACTCTAGGTCAATAATTATCAAAAAAATTTAAACTTTACCCTTTAGATATATCAGGGTCATATAGAAAAAGCCTATAAATCCTTAACGAAAACCCTAATCTTCATGATATAAGCACAAGCGACATATGATTCTAAACAAGTATGGAAACGTACATTGAGATCGGACCATAGGTGGCTCTATAACTGTTAAAAAGCTTTAAAAATCATATATTAACCATGTATTGGCTGTAAATGGTATTTTCCATCTATGATCTAAGTGGTTACATGCTTGCTTTTTGCACATGTACTTAAAGGCCTGAAAGCACTTGAACCAGTTAATTGCTGCTTGCAGCTTTATTTAAATCAGTTGTTTTAATTATCTGTCGGGGGAAAAATCATGATGTCATCATCATTATTTAGCATACTATCTCACTGTACCTTTCATTTCTTCTCAATGAGTTGGTTTCTCAAATGAATGTTTCGCAGCTTTTTCCAGCAAATATGGACAGCTGGAGGAATGGCTTAGTGTTGCCACAACTAAACTGGGTCATTTTTGTCACAGTGTTTGCTAGTCTTTAAACTTTCTATATTCTTCCAGTTTAAGCAATATTCAATGAGTTGGTTTAAGGCTAGAATACACTAAAAGACATAAAATCTAAACAGATAGAAAGGGATCACACACTTGCCGACTCTGTTAATATTTACAGAGAAAAACTGCATTACAAAACACTCGCTATAAATATTGTTAAGCCTTTTTAATAAAATCTAGGGAAAAGGGATTCCACCTTCAAAAACTGGTTGCAAAGGCTGGAAAGGACCAGTAGCGTCTACAGGCCTATTGCCCTAACGTCTAATCTGTGCATCATTATGGAAGGAATGGTTATTTTTTTAATGTAATGCATAGGATGGGTATTGGAAGGAAAATGGTTAAGTGGTGGGACCATCGTATTCCAAAAAATACTAATGTATATCGACAACGGTACTCCTTAAGGTAGTGTAATGTAATGATTAATGATATTTTTCCCAGGTTGGAGCAGGAGTTGAAAGTGCATTGGTTATATGTTTCTCAAAAAAGAGAGAATGTCTTAGTGTAAGATTATTGCTATACAAACCTTGAGCGAAAGTGTATGTGATACAGTATTTTGGGGGTATGGCTTAGACACAAAAGTGATATTTGCAGTTTACATTCAGCAAGTTGTTGATAAATGCAAAAAAGGGAATGCAGAAAAAAAAATAACATCACAACATTTATTTCCATCAAGTGGTGCCTAAATTTTTGGTCAAGATCTTGTATTGACAATGCAAGAGTCCAGCACTCTGAAAGTCTCATGTCTTCCTACATGATAAGCTACATACTCCATCTAGAAGAACTGTTGCCAAACATATAACATGCTAGAAACATAAGAATCACAGCAATAATGATCCAATCATAGACTCTTAAGCATTTGCCTAATTTATTAATTTATTTTTTGGGTAGGGAGTGTACAATACATTAATGATATGCAAAAGGTAGGTCAGTTTAATAGGATTTGGAAGGTAATATCATTCCCTTTTTTTCTTCCCCTTCCATCATGATCCACACTCCACACTCCAGCCCAGTAGGGGGTGGGAATGCACCTATCATTTGTTTGCCAACCAACACCATAAGAAGAAGAAGAAAAAGAAGAAGAATTGGGCACCACACACGACCATCAAGTCGTTCTCACCTCTACAAACTCATGCAGAAACATGTGGCTCGTTGCTACATGAATGACACATGTAAACAATATTTTCTAAAACAGACTCAAATTATATAACAAAATCAGAGCCTGTGCCCATCATACACGATTTTTAGCTAAATCTGTTGACGCCGACTGTCCAACGAGTCTGGCTCAGACTTTTGGCAGAATCTACTCCTTTAAGATGCTGTAAATTCGGGCAAAAATCTGGGCAAAAGTTATAGCCTATATTCCTTGCCTGAGTGTTTACATGAAAGGCTTTTAAAAAAAAAAAAAATTAGACTGTGACAATAACATTGTCTACGTGATTGCCCCATTTTATCTTTATCTAATTTACTTGTGAATTTTCAAACTCCTTCCTTCACTCATGGCAAATATATGGCATGGGGTTCAGTCTCACTTGTTCCTTGTTGTTCAGGTTCATTTAAATTTTCAGACACTCTTAGTAATACTGAACTGGGCTACTTTTCTCAAAAGCATTGTGTCTAAGTTGATTTTAGAGACCATTGGTTCTTCAATATTTTAGGTTTATGGTGCTTTTGAGAAATGCAGCCCTGACTGGATGGCCATATATTGGTTGGCTTTGGATTAAAGGTGCCCTAGAATGTGAAATTGAATTTATGTTGGCATAGTTAAATAACAAGAGTTCAGTACATGGACATAACATACAGTGAGTTTCAAACACCATTGTTGTCTCCTTCTTATTTAAATCTCGTTTTTAAAAAACACCCCTGAAAAACAGGCGAATCTCCACATAAAACCAACTGTGACGCAACAGTCGGGGATCACGCCCTCAATGCCAGGCACTGCACAGCCGAGTCATCGGAGCAAGCGAGGATCAGAGGGAAAATGGCAGATCATGGAAATAAGTGCTATGTTCCAGGCTGTGCAGGGAATGTGAGGTCTTTTCATACCCTTCCCACAGAAAAGAAATGTCGACAGGCGTGGATGATGTTTATATATAATCGGATACCGCAACAGTTTCATTCGAAGTTGTTAGTTTGCTCTGCCCATTTCACCACGGACTTATTTTCGAACCTGGGTCAATATCAAGCTTCTCTCAGCGTCTCAAACTGAAGAAGGGGGTAATTCCAATTTCCAACTATATTCCCGCAACCGGTAAGTAGTGATTTTATTAAAGATAATTTACACTGTGTTAGATCCAGCGCAAGATCCTAGTACAGTAATAGCAAACTCCAAGTAACGAGTCGAGCATACTTAACTAACGTTAAATAATTCTCAGTGAATAAACTATACAGAAAGTGGTCAAAGAACAATCCACACAGTGCGAGTTTATCTCTCTTGCCAAACTCGTTATGAAATCAATGACACTGTTACACTGCACAACGAAGCTCTTACTATATTTACATCATCGTGTTTGCATTGGTGAAAGCATGAGAGAGAGAAACTGCGTTGTCTCGCGATCAACAAACTGGCATCTGCTTGCTCAATGCTCATCACAGAAACATTTTATGTGATGGAAATAGATCTAAATACTTTAAAAACATCTCATGATTCGTTAATCTCGATAGCTGTAATAGTTAAAACGTATTTAACAGCTGTAGTGAAAGTATTCGAGAGAGTTTCACATGTCATATTTCATATGCAAGCAGGTCAGCCAATCACAGCAGTGGCCGGTTCTCACAGCAGACACGCCCCTTCAAACAGAGTGTTCAAATCAGAGACTAAAATCAGGCTAGGAAAAATGCCTTTTATTTCTAAATTATGACTATTTTTGATCTAAAAAAAACATACTAACATTATAAGGGCAACCCAGGAAACATTATAAAATAATAAAAAAAAACATTCTAGGGCACCTTTAAAGAAAATGACACGTGTCGTGCAGATCGATTGGTTTATGTATTTAATGTACTGGGAGAGCGAATCGAAAACATATATAGAGCCTCTCTAATCTCTCTCACGGTACTTTAACGTCACACACCGATCGGTCTACACAGGGCCGCAATCAAGTATAACACACCTAATGACTTTTATTGTCATTTAAAGATCTATTTTTTTAAATAATACATGATTCTTTTAATTTGATTGTTCAATTGTTTACTTTGACTACTAGCAATTTTTTTTTAAGTTTCCAAGTATGTTCATTGTTTGTTAAACATTCGGTAGCCTATCTCATCTGATCATTAAATAAATAAATTTATACATAAATTACATTTGTACACATACTGAATTCATTTGTAAAGTATCTCTGGTTTTATATATTATGTTGGGTAAAAAGTCAGTGTATGGGAAAATATGGCAAACTTTTAACACTTAATTTTATATATTAGTTAAATGTAATTAAAGAGACACAACATCATAATCTACCCTATTGCTTACAAATGGCTAAAATAATTCAACCTAATGACAATATTATTTTTCCCAAAATTCATATAGGCCTAGTAGGTTTATACACAATGATAAGAAGTACATGGGAAAAATCACAGAAATATCCACTGCAAACTTTTCCAGTAACACTAATCCGGCCAAAATAAACCACACGTCATGACGCCAACTTTATTTTGCGTGATGATGTCATCGGCGCGCGTCCCAGCCGGATTGAGTATTTTTGGACTGGACAAACGGTGATGATTGTGTACAATATCATACAGCAGTGTGCTAAAGTGTCCCGTTTCACCGTAAAACCGGACAAGTGATAAAGCAGGCGAGGGGGTGAGTGAGAAACGCAGGGAGTTAGTTGACATAGTCTTGTGGGAAGGTGAGTAGTTTGTTTATGTTGACTGAAGGCAGAAAGTTGAGCTAGCTAATACGCTAACCTCTGTAGAAAATAATGAAAAAAGTGCAACAAAGTTAAATATCAACTAAATAAAGATCAAAATACCACAATTACTACAATCACGAGGAGACTTCTTAACTTCATTCTGTTCTCTATGAAGTGTCATGAAGTTTTTGTGGTTGCTTAAGGTTTTCATTTCTGTCAAATATCTGTTTAACGTTACCAACTTATTGTTTTGTAAACATTATAAACAAGTGTATGTCGAGAAACTTTATGAGTAAGTTTAATGAAGGGTTAAAGATTGTCTATATTTTTGGTTCAAGGTTTAGTGTCATTGGTAAAATTACTTTTAGGACAGCAGCAACACAACTGAGTTAAGTGGGCCAGTTTTGTTTATGCTAACTGGAAAGACTGTTTAATAAAATAAAGACAGCAATACAGCTGGAGGCAGGGAGTCTGCAGGGAGGTTTTCGTTATTGAATAATGCTTGTTTTAGTGTGCACTGCAAAGTTTAGTAACAGCAATGAGGGAAATGACAACCACAGCTGTGGGTCTCATAAGATTTAAAGACATCAGTTATTGTGGATATTTTAAATTTTAGTTTCCCAGCTTTCATAAGGTGTCGCAGGATAAATTCAGATCAATTTGGGCAACTTATTAATTTTGAAATGACGGTAAAAGTGTCCCTGACTACCTTTGAAGTAACGCCGCTATGTAAGCACTTCTTTAAAAAATAAAATAAATAATAGTCTAACAGCATCAAGAGCATTGGGTGCCCTATTATTCATTTGAAGACAAATAATGTTATTTATCTAAATATTATTTAAATTAAATTATTACCCCCAAATTTTTAATTGTTGGTCTATTTGCACATGGGTCAATGACAAATAAAGCTTCAAAAAGGGCATTTAAAATACATATATTTTTAAAATGTATAGTAATGCATATTTTTGAGTCAGGAACAATGGATTTTAACAATTGTTATATAAGCCTAAGTCTTTAAATAAATATATTCCTAATTTTATTTATTAGTGAAATCTTAGCAAAGTAACCCTCAGAGTCTCTACAGTGCATAACACGTTATTGTTTTTGGTTTTGTATTTGATTCATATTAATTTAAAATGATTGCATCATAGTGGCCAGGCATTTTGTATCTTTAGCAGCCGATTTTACTTTTAAAGACAGAATAATTACCAGTATCATACAAGTATACCAGTAATGCATTTAATACAATAATTATTCACAATTGTGCCAACTTACAACATTCGTAATGACATTAAATATGCCAGAAATATGCTGAATACAGATTATTTTTTATTACATATAAAAATTAAATAATTATATATTTTTTGTTTTAGTCAACAGTCTGTATTGTAAAGTAGTAAATTGATCAAAAACAGAATAAATCACATAACAACACATTGAATGAAGGAATTGGAAAAGGCTACACTATAGATTGGCATAATAGAATTGATTAGTAGAATAGAATTGGTTGGTTAGAAATACTGTAATCAATTGTGATTGAATAACAAAGTCATGTTTTATTTTATATTGATAGAAAAAGAATAATCAGATTTAGTCAGTTGAGAATTTTAAATTAAAATATCAAAAAAGGCACTCGTAAAAATGTTTAAAACATTCAATGCAAAGCAACCTTACCCATATCCCACGATTCCCACCTCAATAGCAGCACAAGTGTTTGCAAAAGCACATGAACAAGCACAGCATACCTAACCATTTTGTTTCTGTTGTTAATGCCAGTACATAATACCTTGTTAAAGACATTTGTCTTTCTTGATACGGTAGTGGCATCTACAATTATTATAAAAAATAACTTTGTAAAACATCTTTAACTTAAAAAAGAATATTTTACAACAATAATTAAACATTGTATAATGATAGACTTAGCAATATGTAGTATTTATTTAGCTTAAATAATATTTTTTTTTATTTCATATAGGCACATTCAGTGCAGTTGAACCACCTGACTTCCTGGTTGCACCAACGTGACTTTTGCATATAGTTATACATTGAACAAGCTTTTACTTGGATGCCTGAATTAGCTTTTGCCTATGCTAGCATGCACATTGAACAAGCTTTTACTTGGATGCCTGAATTAGCTTTTGCCTATGCTAGCATGCTCATACATACCATTTTTATATACAATAAAGAAGTTTATAATAAATATAATTTTCCTATTTTTACATTGGTTGTACCACCTGACATGGAAAGTTTACCAACCTACCCTTACATGAAAGTAGCTATTTTTATCTACCTTTGAAATCTACCTTTTCTCTCTGCCATAAGGATCTCTGGAGCATTATCATTATCAGCATGATGTCATTATACTGTTATTTCACTTCATAATAAAAGACCCATGTTTGTAGTTGTGCCACCCTGACATCTAAGAACATACAAAGTCCCTGACAAACATTTTTTTAATGGTCTTAAAAGCTTTAAAGCTACTGATATTAATGAAAAAAAATATGTGTTTATATAAAAGGTTTCAAAGATAAAAATATGCCATAGTATTTTATTTTGAATTTATTCTTAAGACACAATTTTAAATAATTTTCTTAGTCTGTTCATTTGTGTGGAGGGAAGCGCCACCTGACATTTTGGGGATTTAGATAATTTATAGAATAAATTGATACATGTCAGGAATTTATCAAATTATTTTAAAAGTTTAAAATAATAAATTATTTCATTTGATGCATTTACATTTTTTGGCCATGAACTAAAAGATTTTTAAGATATTGTCAAGTAAAAAAAAAAAGTAAATAGAAAGGTTTTAAAAATGTGTCTTAAGATTACTGTGCTGTCTCTTTCCTGTTTGTGTCTACAGGATATTATATTAATAGCAGACTAGTCTACCAGCTGTTCAAACTACACATATACTAGTATACTAGACGCGTATACTAGTCAATTTTAAAAATGTTTAGCTTTGGACATCTCTGGAAAAGTGCTCTCTGTTTGCCACAAGAATGTTATATAAACTTAGTTAAGATTTAAAATATTACATTTAGAAGTTGATGTGATCTTCTTTGTCAATTACTACAAAATTAACTTCTTATACAGTCTGCATGTTGATGAATCTAATCTCAGTTTTTCTCCTATTGTTTTGCAGTGGTTGAGAGTGCTCTTTTGCATCTTCCTGCTGTCATCTTAAACAATGGAGGAGCCCCATGTTCACTGTATGTCCTGCATAAGCAGGCGATGCATGGTCAAACCTGAACCCGGCACCTCCTGTGACCTCATCACCTGCCCTCTTGTATGCGGTGCCATCTTCCACAGCTGCAAGGCTATTGAACACAAGCTGCTGTGCCCGCTTGAAAGGGTCCCATGTCTTAACCACAGCATTGGATGCCCTTTTACCCTGGCCCGTGGCCAGATGGCAGAGCACCTTGAGGTGTGTCCTGCAGGTGTGGTGTGCTGCACCATGGAGTGGAATAGGTGGCCAGTGAACTACGAGGATTATCGTTCTTATGAGCGACTGAGTCAAGAAGCAGATGAGGTGGAGCAGCTTGACATGGCGCTCGCCCTTCAGGACCAGCGCACCATGTTAGCATCGCTTAAACTCGTCTCTCTGGCTCCCACTAGTGGACCAGAGAAAAAGACTCAGGCAATAGGACAACGTGAAAAGCCTGGTCTAGTCTCAGTTGCTCAGGTGGAGACCATTGAGAGAGAGCCTACGGCTAGCTGTTCAAAAGACAAGATTTCCAATGGGATTAATGGTCTAAAAGAAGAACATTATGGGGAGCTCTACCAATCCACGGTTGAGACAACCAAAAGCCTGGCCGCAGCTCTTAACGTCCTGATCCACCTCAATTCTTCTGAAACAGACTGTACAACTACTAATGCGTCAGCTGCACTTCCAGAGCGCAATGGGGAACGGCATGAGAAGGTGAGGATGAGAGAAGATGCCGGGTTTGGCTGTGATAAAATAGCCAGCGGAGTCAATGGCCTAAAGGAGGATCTACAGCCTCAACAAACACCAACAACTCATGGAACTTGGCAGGAGTTTGGCCTCTGCCCTCGGTGCATTAGGAGATGTTGTCAAAAGCACTGAGACAATTAACGAGAATGGTAAGCAGTCAGAAACGTTGGAGTCTCAAGATGTTGATATGAAGGACGTTACTTCGGAGGTTGATGGTGAGCCTGGGGCTATTGGGGGATTTGATGGTGGAGAAGCCACTTTAGATGGTGTAGCTCATGAGGCAGCAGGTTCTTGTTGCCAGGTCATGTTAGGGGACATAGATAGGCAAGGTTTCTGTAATGGCTCTCATAGTATTGTAGATGAAATAATGGAGTCGACCACAGAACACCATCAAAATCCAGAGTCCCGAGGTTCTCGAGAGTTTGTCGGCCCTTTAGTTCCTCATAGACCAGAGATCAGACATGACCAACACGCTTTCTTGATCCAGGAGGCCTCTGGATCACAAGCCCCATTGCTGCAGCAGCCTATACATGCTCAGACTTTGACCGTCCAGAGAGACAACGTGCTACCTGTGATGGCATTAGACTTTGAAGATAGGGCTTTTGAGAGGAAACTCCAAAACCTTCAGTTGCTGCGCAATTTTATGCCCCTTGCACTTAACGGACGGAAGGGATCGTTTACCGAAGTGTTTCCCCATAGAAACCCACGTTGCAAAATGGAGGACAAAGCTGTGGACACAT
Organism: Chrosomus eos; assembly: GCA_036326025.1. Lineage (NCBI taxonomy): Eukaryota > Metazoa > Chordata > Actinopteri > Cypriniformes > Leuciscidae > Chrosomus > Chrosomus eos. The sequence goes on along the minus strand of CM070837.1, from coordinate 5,976,351 downwards.
CAGATTTAGATCAGGAGCCAGTGGACGACCCCATGGGTCTCGGCGAAATTGACTTTACGGCAGCAGCTCTTCTGTTCTGCCTGGAGGAGTCGCCGCGAGCTCGGAGGATATCCGACACGGTCTATGCGTTTGGAGGTACACGTGTTGACTTCGGCACCCAGACGTTTAGTTTCCCTGCTGCCATCTTGGCTACAAGTACGATGGTGGGAGAGGTCGCGTCCGCTTCCGCTTGCGATCGAGCCGCACCTCGCCTTTCACAGCCAAGTCCGTTTTGCACTCTTCGGCTCGATCTGACGCTGGAGCAGCTTGTGCCTCGCCCAAGCTGGGCTCCACGAGAGGGCTCCATGTTCACCTTTGAGTGCGGCCAGCTCTTCCGGCGAGAAGAGTTCCTCTCGCATTTCCGAAACGTTCATGGGGATATCCACTCTGGACTCAATGGCTGGATGGAGCACCGTTGCCCGTTAGCGTATTACGGCTGCACGTACTCTCAAAGAAGACTCTCCCCCTCCGCTCAAGGGTCGAAGGTTGTACATGACCGCCACCTCAGGTCATTTGGGGTGAAACCCATCTCAAAACCTGTAATAGTACCTAAGTGCGATCACCTTAGTGGATTGCCGTTTGAAGTACTTCAACATGTAGCCCGATTTCTGGATGGCTTTGGCCTGTGTCAGCTGTCAATGGTGTCTCGTACGATGAGGGATGTTTGTGCCAGTCTGCTACAGAGCCGTGGCATGGTGGTGGTTCAGTGGGAAAAGAAGCAATATTTGGATGGAAGACGATCCTGGCAGATAAAAGACAAGGTACAGTATGTCTGAACAGTGGCCACATGCTAATTATGTTAGTTTTTAACATATTTATTCTTGACTGTACTCCTTTTCCAAACTCAGTGGAAGAAACAGTCTGAGCAGGTAATAAGTTTTACCATAAAATTGTTAAGTGGTTACGTAAGTAACTGTTTTGTTCTCCTGCAGGTTTGGCGGTTCAGCACAGCCTTTAGCCCGGTTAACAGTTGGGAGTTTGCGGACATCACTAGCATGGCTGACCACCTGAAACGTTGCCCATACAATGAAGTCCTCCGCCAAGTTGAGGCGGTTCCTCTGCCCTGCATGTGCACGACCAGAGAGCTGACGCGCGACGGCAGATCGCTTCGGTCCGTTCTCAAGCCAGTGTCATAACACTACAGAATCTTAGTTTGCAAACATTACTAAAACACTACAATATCTAACCTCCTCAATCTACAATATACTATCACTGTGTAAATAAAAGGAAACAAAATATTATTATTTTTGTTTTGATGTTAAGATTATTTTTTTATTAATATATGAAAGATCAGTGTGGCCTGTGATGCAATGGGTCATCTACTAAAATCATCTACTCCTCTGACATGCTTTGTTATCTAGACCAATGCCGAGAGAGGACTGGTTTAAGGGAGTGTAAACATTGGTAAAACAAGGCTTAATTCAGTGCGGTTATATGAACATCAACCTGTCGAATAGCACTTGGTTTATTTGTCTTGACACAGCAAGCTAATCTCTGTAATCTTTGTAAAGATTATCAGATAATGACTTCTGGTTCCTGTCAATACATATCCACACTATAGGATATTTGCATGGTTTGGTTTAAGATATCGTTTGAAAAGGACGCGTTCTTCGATTGTCTGTGATTATCTCTGGAAAGATAAGTTCTGTTTTATGCTGACATTGCAGACAGGCTCTGTTCACCCTGATCTGGGAACAGCTGTCATGCTTAAGAATGCAAGGGATTGAATCTATATTGGGTTACAGAGTAAGAGAGCTGCTCTGCTGGGTTTTTTTTTTTTTTCTATCACATTGTCATAGAAAAGAGGGTTTTCATTTACAGCAATTTTACCTTAAAGGCTTCATCCAGAAATTGCACCCGTGGATCTTAGTCCGAGTGAACTACAGTTGACTCAATGACTTTTGATACTCGATATGTACTGAGGCATTCATACTAAAACACCTTGAACAATTTTAGTTCATTCTCCAGTACTATACCACTCAATATCAGCATGCCAGGTTAGCATGCCAAACATATATCAACATTTAGAGTCAATATTTGTACTGAAATGTGTGGCTGTCTATGCTCTGACCCGCTGTATCCTCACTAACCCGCTATTGCGTTTCCCATTGAGTGAGTGAGGGAAAGCTTAGGTAACACTATATTTCAGCACAAAATTAGCTCTAACTTACATATTTGTGATGTGTGACATATTATAACCTGTCTGCATTTAAATGTGTGCTGTGATGATTTGTCAAGGCTAATATTTATAGGTGTGATCTGCAGAATGAAACCACAGAAGTGTTTATTTTAATCTTTACCTGTAGAAGGTTTATGGAAAGCTATGCAGCATTTACAGGTTAGGAGCTGTTTTAGGCTTCTCAACTTGAGTGTCATCCAAGATTGTGTGGTCATTTCTATGTAATCAAAATGAAGTGATTTCTTTTTTTTTTATGCAGTCCATATATTGTATTACTGAAGCCATGTTATAGGTTGATTGTTTAAAATCTACGGAGGAGAAATTGCCAGTACAGCTGTGGATGGAATTGCATGTGGTGTTTGACTTATGAATTAAAATACATATATATATATATATATTTTTTATTATCTTTATTTGGCTCAATGTCTTTTTTATATTTTTTAAATATATGCTTACAGACTACATCCAAACCTAACTTTTAACTGGTTTATACTTTATATGGAAATTATGTACTGCTTTCCCTGAGAACGTTTTGGCTCTTTGAAGTTTATAATAAAATAATTTAGTACAATTAATACAGTACCTATTCAGAAGAACCTGGTATTACCTTATACAGTCTAACTCTTAAGTGTGTATGTACAATTACTATAGCAAGTGAAGTGTGAGATGTGGCCTTTTGTTGAAAATACTAAATATGACTGAATACCTTAAGAACAGGGTAAAACAAATAAAAAATAACATCACATTAATAATTTTTTTTACAGAGCAGAGTTAAAATCAAGAGAATTTGTATTGATTAAAGCTGACTTATGAAAGAGAAAAGCACTTGATTGTACTGAAAGTGCACCTGAAGTGTACTTAAAAAATCTTTACAGTCTATATATAAACTGATAACTTATTTTTTAATAACAGATAATATATCATTGATGAAATGAAATTGCATGACTATGTTTCTTAACACTTTAAAAAAGGGGCACTTTGTAATGTCAAATTAAAAGTTTAACTTTAAAATACACGTTAAATATTAGTTTTAATAATCCTTTGTTGTGCTTTAAAGAAACATTTATTTTAATGTGTTGACTAAGTACAGATGCACATGTATAGTATTTGAATATTATTGTAATGTATTGGTCTATGTGTTAAAATAAATGTACTAAATTGCAAATCCATTACGAACATGTAATTACAACTATATTTAAATACAAGACCATATAAATTCTGTTTAATTGGTCATGTAAATTTGAATAATTATTGTTTTATTTCAACTTTAATTTCTTTTTATGTGTATTTATGTTACATGGCTGTTAAACATGTTTAGGGGCATTATTCACATGTGAATTATCTGAATAAAAACATAAGGCGGCTCTCAAAGCGGGGTCATGTGCAGTTACTTTTTTACAGCACTGTTCAGGACCTATAGACCTACTGTGATTACGATAATAATAAAATATCTATAAGGAGTACGATTTTTCTTCCACTCCTATAAAACAACATACACACACAAGTTGTGTTATCATGATTTATGGGTATACTTTCCATAGACATAATGATTTTTTTAACTGTACAAACTGTATTCTCTATCCTAACATAAACCTACCCATCACAAAAAAAAAACTTTCTGCATTTTTACATTTTCAAAACGCATCACTTCGATTTATAAGCTGTTTTCCTCATGGGGACCAAAAAATGTCCTTACGAGGAAAGGGATTTCAGATGCCATCTCTGTGCGGACATGGTGTCCCCATAATGTAGGTTTACTAGGACACACACACACAGAGAGAGAGAGAGAGAGAGAGAGAGAGAGAGAGAGAGAGAGAGAGAGAGAGAGAGAGAGAGAGAGAGAGAGAGAGAGAGAGAGAGAGAGGGGAGAGAGAGAGAGAGAGAGAGAGAGAGAGAGAGAGAGAGTTGTCCCCTCTCAGCTCAGCCACTGTATCCCTTTTAATTTCAAGAATGCTGCGTATATTTATAGCGCAGCCATTTAATGTCAGTGACCGAAGGCACATAGCGATCAGTCCCAGTTATAGAGCTCCCGAATAGGCTACTGTGTGTAACAGGACATGGTTGTGTTTAGGTTTGGTGTAGTTTTGACACCAGAGTGTTCAGATGTCGAGGTGTTAGTGTTGGGCTCTCGGCCGGAGATGGGACACTGGGACCCGGCCCGTGCCGTGCAGATGAACCCGAGCCTCCCGGTTCCGTCCGCCGCTGAACCGTGTCTCTGGACCGGAGACGTGCATCTGTCCGAACCCATCACAGGCACGCTGTGGTTTAAGTTTATAAAGCGTGTCGATGGGAACTACATTTGGGAAGGTATGTGAGGATAATGGTCAAGTCGTGAGGACGACAAACACACTTTCAAACGTCAAACACAGCTTTAGAGGAAATATCTCGATAAAAGACAAATAAGCGCTTTAACATCCACAGTGTAATAAAGTTTTTGACTCACTGGATGGTGCTGCTGTTCCACAGTCTGACTTGCACTGACAGACAGTCGTGAATTTATAAATCCTTTCAGTAACCTGTGAAGGGTACAGTTTACAGTCTCTAACTGTATTAAAATCCATAATTCTATTTAATCAATTTAAGCCTGGTGTCATTGACAAGTCTTAGATTAAGCCAGAATTAAGCCTTAGTTCAATTAGGGCATTTAAGTAGCTTTTATAAAGGTGCCCTTAAAAAAACATTACTGGTTAAAATGGCCCATGTAAGATGCGTTCAGTTAAAACAGCTCAAACATCCATTTTAGTCTGGGAGGGACTAGCTTAATCCTTGTATGTGAAACCAGGGAATAGCTTTTAAGAAAATACAACTTCCATTGACCTAAAGCTTTCAGAAATGAACCATGTAAAGCCTGACGTGTGAAATAATAGTCAGAATCTCAAAAAAATAAAAACATTTTATTGGGACCTTTAAACAAAATATAAATGAAAAATGCATTTGTTTTATGTTTTGTATCATATAGGTATGTATACGTACTTAGATATTATGATAGTGAGAATATGGAGCGCATACTTGAGGAAAAAGGCCCAAACTGAGTAAAAATATGCAATTCGGTGCAGATTCTGATATTTATTTGGCCAAAAAGTAAGCTGAAATCTCGAAATGTAATGAGAACAGACTACTACATAAAATACATATAGATATCAGTCTAAATCTCCCAATAATATTAGTATGATTGTCTTTGCACTGGGTTGAAATGATTGAGAAAGTACCTGATAATAGAAATGTTGTCCAATATTTATGTAGCCTATTCACTTTTTGCACTTTTTTTTTTCAGTATGAAGCTTGTTGAAATGTATTTCACTCATGAGACCAAACTTTGAACCTTTGCTTTGCGAGCAAAGCAGCAAATATTTCAAAGTGATGAAACGTGAAGGAACGCTGAAACCTGAACATGACCTGCTTTGTCAGGGAACCCAAGCTGTCGTCCTTTCATGACTCAAGTGCCATTTTTCTCATTCTGTCATGTTTCTCATTTGAACGAATACGCCTATGCGTGACAAATCGACGATCTGCTCCAGTGCTCACGCCATCTGTTGACTGAGGTTTTGATTGAGCCATTGTTTGCTGCTATCTTGTCAATTCACATTGTCTCATACGAAAACAGCCGAGATTTTGATTGTGTCGAGATGTGTTTTGCTGATTGAAATGATGCTTGCAGATTGCACACCATAGCAGGTGAATTGGCTCTGAGTTTGCCTCAGGTAAGCAAGCATGAATTGATAGTCCTCCAGTTGAGACTAAAGTACTCTGATCAGTGGGGTGTATCAATTGGCAGCGTCCAGATAGGGACAGTCGTGGTTTATAGGGCATATTGGCCTGTTCACTTCAGTAGCTTCTAATTCTGCACCTTTTTTTCTGTATTTGACCTAGATGTGAAGCTTTAAGAGGAAATTTTAGAGAGTGAACCACTTTTAAATCAGAAAAGAACTGGCTGCTGTTTTTGGGATGGAATGAAAGTAGCCTGATGCATTTTTTTTGTTGTAAATTATGTTACATTTTAAATGAATATGTTCTCATATTCTATTAACTACTTATCTTCATTTTAGAATGAATTATTTGTGCATTGTGCATTACTCTTAATAATTATGAACCTGTATATAGTAGTTCTTATAGTCCTCTGGGAGATATGAAAAAATATTAATAGTGAACTACCTCGTTCAACTGAGCACTTTTACTTAATAATTTGTTAATCAGAGTTTCTTGTTAGTTAATACACCAGACTGATCTCATGAAATAGCGTATGTATAACAGGCCAATTCGTATTTCCATTTTTGGCGTGCTATCAACACGCATTATCGTTTTTCAGCGTGTTTATGAACGCCGTTGACTTAACGTTACATTACTGTATAAATATATGACCTACCCCTTAATACCATTAATAAGTTTTCCCCTACCATCCTAGGACAAAAAATAGCGCTCGCCAGATGTAGATCTAAGTTTTTCTTCGTTTCGCTCGGACATTTAACGGCGTGTGCAGACACGCGGAATCACTCGGACATTTAACGGCGGGCATACACGCGTACACGCGGATAGCTCAAAATGCGTATAGATAACACGCCACTTGACTTGAAAGTGGCGGGTATGTTTACGCAAAAGTCATGATGTCATGTTGCATACACTGTCCTCCATAAATATCATAGACATATACACTAGACGTCACCTTGGGTTTCTAAGCATGCGTCAAAACCGCCGCCATCTTGGAACAGGGGTCTTGTCATAGGAAGTATCTAGGTAACGCTGCTATCTCCGCCTGTACTTCAAATTCATGGATGATGCCGGACTTTTGTGCTGCGTATGGATGTTCACGAACAAAATCTGAACTAGGAAGAATTTTTTTAAAAAAAATTTTTTTACTCGATGATAAATACATGTCTGACTGTTGGAACGAACCAAAAAACTAGAAAATCGCATTCATGACGATTTATGGTGATTTTATTTCCGTTAGAACTTAACCTATACATTGACGCTGATGCATAAAGAAAAGGGCTCCCCTGTTCAAAGATGGCGGCTCTATTGACGCATTCGTTCCAATGAACTACTGTAGCCAAGGTGACGTCTAGTGTATATGTCTATGCATAAATATGAGCAAAGACGGCTGGGAAAATAAATCTGTATTGTTTATCCTTTTTGACCTTTCTTTCAGAAATTTGCAAAAATTGAACATTTCATTGAAGCAAAACAATTGAAAGTGGTGGGAAATTCACATTATGAAATAAATGTTTTTATTGGCCAACACAGATATTCGTATATGTGTAAAATATCTCTGAAGTATATTCACATTCATATTTATGTTTTTTTTTTTTTAGCACATGTGCAGCAAAGGATTGTTGGGCTTCACAAAATAGAAAGTGGCAGTAAAAATAAAGAATTGAAAATCCCCATTTCCACCATCAGGGCAATAATTAAGAAGTTCCAATCAACTAAATATGTTATGAATCTGCCTGGAAGAGGACGAGTGTCTATTGGACAAAGACTCTTCAAGGATCTCAGATGGAGAATTGCAGAGATTATTTGAGTCTTGGGTCAGAAAGCCTAAAAAAGATCAAACCACCCCTACATCACCACATGTTGTTTGGGAGGATTTCCAGAAAAATCCTCCACGCTCATCCATAAACAAACTCATATTCAGTTATTTTTGGCAGCAAATCCACCAGATGGGTTTGGTGCAAACAGGGATAACCCATGCGTACGGTTAAATATACGGCTGGATCTTTAATGTTTTGGGCCTATTTTTTGTTGGAGGTCCTGGGCGTTTTGTTCAGATACATGGTATTTTTTTCCGGCTAGCATATATGTCCATTTTAAAAATGTTTTCATGTCTTTTAAATTGATTTTGATTGTATGATTCTATGTATTATTTATATGTTTTTTTTCCCTTTTATCTCAATGTATCTTTTCTGTATGTCTTTGTAAAGCGCAAATCTTGCAAGATTCTTGCAAATAGCAACAGATAAAAAAAGCACTTGATCCTGGCGGCATCTGCTAGAAATCTTATAATGGGTCGTGTTTGCATCAGGATCCAAAATCAACACAAAAATGTGTCACTGAGCACAAAATGAACCTTCTGCCATGACCGTCCCAGTCCCCGACCTGAACCCTAGAAGACTGAAGAGGAGACCTGAACCCTATAGAAAATGAGTGGGCTGAACTGAAGAGAAGAAGCACCAACATGAACTTGTGAATCTGAAAGATCTGGAGAGACTCTGCATGAGGAATGATCTCTGATCTCTTGGTGGTCTCCAAACTCATCAGGCATTATAGGAGAAGACTCAGAGCTGTTATCTTGCCTGTTATGTTATCTAGACAATAATTGTGGCCAACATGAACTAGAGAAAAAACATTTCAATGTGAGTTTTCCCCTGAAGGAGTGCATTCGGGAATCCACTGCTGCTTCAATGTATATCTAGTGAGTGATTATAATCAAGGTATTAATCAATATTTTTCCTTCTAAATATCACATGAGTTGAATGTCTTCTCAAGGCTTATGAGATTTTACTTTGTTATAGAAGTTACCAGTGTGATTACTGAAATGTTCTTTTCATGTATTCTCTAATGTCTGTGTTTGATATCTGAGAGGTGACTGCAGGTCTAGGCCATACTGCAACATTGCTTACTCATGTAGCCTGGCTTCCAGTAATTAAACATGGACTCGTTTAACACATATGAACTGTGTTAAAACATATATCTGTTCTTCTAGCTCTCCATGATGACTATAGGTCATAAGGGTCATTGGAACCAATACTTTAAGTGACCATTTCTTAGCATTTACTTTACTGTTTTAAAGTGTCCTCTCATTGAGAGAAAGAAGATGTTATCTTGATGTTTTTAGAAGACTCCTGGTTATCGTTAGAGCCCGACCAAATCCAACCAGTGTGTCGTGTGTGTGTTAGTCTTCTTGGTTACAGGTTAAGGAACAAGTGGCATTATTGGAGATTGACTGACTTGTTTTCTTCGACATGCTGGTGCCAAGCGACCCATTCTGCAACGTAGAAGATCACGACGTGCCTAAATTCAGGGTCTGAGTGTAATGCCTAATTGATGGAGACATCATTCAGTCTATCTGTATACTGTATGTGTGGAAAACTACTATGTTTATCTATTTCTTAGCCAATCAGAATCATTCAACCTGAAGCAAGGACGTAGCTTAGACCTTGGTGAATTCCTGTGATTTTTGTAACTGTAAGTAAGCCTACAAACTCCTGTGTGAGTCTAAAAGCTGACTTCTGCCTGATGAATTGCACACTATCTTCATTATTATTTTTTTAAATTTATCTTAAGTCTGACTCTTGTCTTAAATTGACTACACTTCTGACTCCGGGTCTTAATTCATCATATCTGGTCCTTTGGTCTTTAACTATAAATCCCCTAATTTTCAACTGTTTTACTTCAAAGAAAGGTTCGATTTTTGTGAATTTTTGGAATGAAAGATTAGAAGGGTAAACAATGCAGATTTATTTTCACAGCCGCCTTTGCTCATATTTACCATGGGTGCCAATATTAGTGGGGGACACTTTTGCAATGTACATAGTTAATTATGCTAACTGTAGCTCTTTATGGTTACCAAGAATCATAGAAACATGCACATTAACATAAACACATTAGCATTTTAATGCTAATCCATCCAATCACAATATAGAGTCGTAAAAGACTGAAAAGACTTTCAGTGTTGGCGTACTCACTGCATTTTGGCTTTGTATGCTGATATTGCTTTGAGACCTCCAAACTCAAGCCCGCCAAACCAATTTAAACACCACCATCTGCATACTGTATATGCTTACAGTGTGTAATATATGTTTGTGGCTTAAACTGAGACTGTAACCATGAGCATAATTACAGTATTGCATAGGTTTTGTCCATGCTCTATGAGTCAGCGTGAAGAGCTTTGCTGTGTGGGCTGCAGCTCTGAGACTCTCATCAGCCCAGCAGTGGAAAGGGCGACAGCAGCGGGGTGGGATGATAAATGTCCGGCCAATAACAAACACCCCACATACTTTCAGGATGAATGTGAGTTAGGAAGGAATACAAGTTTAGAAACCCATATGCTCTCTCTCATTACAAGTGCATTACATGTAGCACTGAGGCAGCGCTCCGCTACTGTTTTATCAACTCAAGGACTCATTTGAATGTTTAATTTATTATGAATCGAGCTAATGACTTGACCATTAAAATTATGCAGAATTGCAGCCATTACAGGAAGTGTCTAATGAAAGGAACCTTTTAAATGTGAACTCTCAGAGGTTCAGGAACAGGTGACCTCCAGAGTCTGAACAACACTCGGTAATTTAATTGGCTATTGACCTTCCCCCTCAGAAATGAAAGGCTTACATAAAAAGCACAAAAGGGACAATAATGTGAATTTGAACTTTTTCGAGAGGCACTGAAACTTTATATGAAGCATGAAACAAATGTGTTGTTTATTCAGATGTTACATAACATGATTTTTTTTGAAACATTTTGTTGAAATGTAAGAACTTAAGACATCTAAAAACTTTTACAATAATTTATTTTTCTCATTTATCCTACTGTGGTTTGACTCATTCGTGTGCAAATGTATTTGAGAAGTGTTGTGTTTGTCTTGTGTCTATCGCTAGGCAATGGGCCACATCATGACCGGCAGTGTGTGTATGACGACAGTAACATGGTGGACGGGGTGTACTGCCACCCGATTGGTCACTGGATCGAGGGGACAGGCCACACAGATGAGATGAAACACACCACCAACTTCTACTTCAGCATAGCGGGACAGCAGGCCATTCATTTCTCTCAGTATGTGTGAATGCATGTGTTTTAAAGGGATAGTTCACCCACAAATGAAAGTTTTGTCATCACTTATCCACCTCCTCAAGTTGTTCCAAACCTGTATGTGTTTCTTTCTTCTGTTAATGATGTTTAATGTCAGTAACCAGGCAGTTTACAGTAGTTATTGACTTCCATAGTATTTTTTTTCCTACTATGAAAGCCAATGGATGCCGTCAACTCTTTGATAACAACATTCTTTAAAATATCTTCTTTTGTGTTCAACAGAAGAAAGAAACACATACAGGATTGGAACAACATGAGGGTAAGTGATAAGATTAAAAGAGCAGCAAAACTCTTGAGCACGTATCTGAGAGCTTGTACAATAAATATTCATACTTGTACACTAATTTACACTCGCAGCTCCAATGTGAAAACCTGTAAAATCTAAATCTGAAGTTGAATGTTGAGATTTGCACTCACAAACAATAGTCCAAAATCTGTATTCTGAATTTGAAGTAGTAGTTACAACTAGTTACAACAGCGTAAAATCCCATTATACAATGAAAGGCACAAACTTGTAGTAGTTGCACTTATTCTTTCATTCACATTCACAGTACAACCTCAATTAGGCACTTGCAGCTTCTCCAATCTGTCACTGTCATTTAAAATTTGACAACTGTTTTCGCGATATTAGCATAACTAACTTGTACACTTGCAACTCAATGTCGACAAGAGAGAAAGAAAAATAATGTGTTTTTTGAACAGTCAATTGAACATGTTAATAAAATCTATGCTTTTCGAAAGCATATGGTGAGATTGAAGTATAAATTGGGCTATGCATGCTAACAAGTGCTTTGGGAAACAGCTATAGTTTGTACGTCACAATGAATGTTACATTTATAATTATTCCCCGGCTCCAGTTCACTCACACCACACTCCTCACTCACCGCTTGAAGATGACGCATCATGTGGAGCATGTTGCATTGTGGGAAACAATATCTCACCCAGTGTTCTCAGATGCACACAACAGATTTCAGCAAATGTAGTACATGTAGGTAATCCGGGAATTCAATGCATGCAAAAAATTCAGATACTATTCACACATTGCATACTGCAAATATTGTTGTTGTATGGTAGTATGCCATTGTGAACACAGCTTCAATACCAATTTCAGTGTACTTAAGTTGTATAAAGCAGGTTTGGCAAATACAGGTCAACCAGTTATTCTATGCTTCCAGAAAAGTTGAAACTATGCACATTATTCATACTGGATACTGCAGAAATAGTTTGAGTAGTATGATAGTATTCCATTCCAATCACAGCAAAGCAAAGGTTCCTTTTCTCGCTTTTGCATTGTGTAATTAAGGGGCAGTTGACACAATATCGTTTTCATCTAAAAAGGTACAACTTTTTATGCATTTTGGCCATTAATTTGCACAACAACAGCTTTTCGGGGGCCTGAAAATGCAAACCTTTGAAAAGGGGTTTCAAAGTGCAAGTTTTTGAAAATTATACCATTATCGTCTCCATGTAAGCTACAAAAACACGAGTTTGTGAAAACGGTGCATGCGTATTACATGTTCAGTCTAAAGGCTCAGTGTTTCTTTACAAAGCGACATCGCCAACTGCTGGCATGGAAGCATAATGCAGTTTTTTAGTCGTGTTTGCAGATCCTTTTGAACGGGATTGTTTTGACAAAGTTGTTGTCTATACGCAAAGACAAGAAAGAAGAAAAAAAACAGTTTTTTATTGCATGAAATCTCTCAGAACAACGGTAAATGTGACCTTTAGTTTTAAAGGGAAGAGTTGTGGAACACAAAAAGATGTTTAGCAGAAGTAAAGTGTCTCGATTAAAACCAGGTTAAAGATACATTTACTCTGTAAATTCAACTTAACGAAGTATGTGCCAAGTCTCAAATCCACAGATAGTAACATCTAATTACCCAGAAGCTTTTGATTAGGGTGTTTTTTTTTTTTTTTTTGCTTTTTTTTTTTTTGCCTGTCTCTCTTTAATTGTGTGTGTGGTTTAAACAGCACTCTATAATTAGCTCAATGACTCTGAATCTCTGGACTCCTTTGGCAGTGAGCTCTAAGTGCTTGTTTCTTTTGACCTCTGACCTTGTTCTACAGGCAAAAAAAGTTAAAAGTGGAGGCGGATAAAAGTAAGACTGGGTCACTGAGTCTGGGGTTGTGGAATCCATTAATGACAGATTTACTGTATCAAAGAGGCTGGTGTATCTCCAAGAGGGAAGAGATTATCTGTCTTCCTATGAGAGAATGCACCGTTATCTTCAGTGAAGAAAGTACAACTGGACAAAATAGAGGAAAACACAGAGAGACTTTAATCAGCTAAATATAGAAGTAATGGTGCATTTATAGCAGGGCTTAAAAAACAGAAGAAAGAGAAATTCAATCGGTTTACTCTGAACAGAATCAGTATTTTAACGTTTCTGTTCACGAGTTCCTTCTGTAACATTATCTTTCCGAAAACAGTTTGATAAGAAAAATACCAGATAATAACATTTTTATTATTATTATTTGCCAATACTTTATACCAGAGCTTGAATTGAACTTTATTCTAAGAGCTTGTGACTAAACCTCGTAACTCGAGTGGATCCTCAAACTGTCGGCAAAACCTCATAGATCTCCAGCCGCCTCAATCGTGAATGTCCTGCAAGCGTTTTGGAGACTGTCTTTGCTTGTTTGCAGTGCAAGGGTAAATAAAAAACTGAATCTTTGAATAAGTACAGTGTTTTCTTTATTCAAAACTGTTTGTGTGTAAAGGCTATTGTTTTATGTGTTTGAAGAGCGGTGAAGCGTGTCGTAGTCTGATATTTGCCGTCTAGTCATAGCTGGATTCATCAGGTGTCCGGAGAGTGTCTACCCCCGGTTTAGCCAGACCCAGAGCCCGTTTCACCACCTGCGGCCATGGAGGAACAGGTGAACAGAGTTACCACCGCCGCAACGCGTCAGCCAGAGCCCGAGGACAAGTGGACAGCGCTGACCCTCGCCCGGAAGAAGAGCCCCCAGTGAGTCTGACCAGGGGTGTGAGCTCGCAGGTATACTGGTGGAAATGGAGACCGAAGATTGGATGATAGACTTAAAGGGGCAGTTCACCCAAAAATCAAAATTATGTCATTAATGACTCACCCTCATGTCGTTCAAAGCCCGTAAGGCCTTCTGAACACAGTTTAAGATATTTTAGATTTAGTCCGAGAGTTTTCTGTCCCTCCATTGAAAATGTATGTACAGTATACTGTCCTTGTCCAGAAAAGCAATAACGCCATCATCAAAGTAGTCCATGTGACATCAGTGGGTTAGTTAGAATTTTTTGAAGCATCGAGAATAAATTTTGTTCCAAAAATAACAAAAACTACGCCTTTATCTAGCATTGTTGGTAACACTTTATTTGAAGGGGTGTGCATAAGACTGACATGACACTGTCATAAACATGACATAACACCTGTCATAAACATGAAGGAGTCTTTATGAATGTTTATGACTGTTGTCATTAAGTGTCATTCGGTAAATTATGACACTTTCAATGCAAAGTTGACATTGTTTAAAATGTCTTTGTTATGACAACTTGACATTACCCAAGACAAAAATGTCTTGATTATGACAACTTGACATTAACAAAGACAGAAATGTCTCTGTTATGACAACTTGACATTAACCGAGAAATCATAACCTGTCAACCTGTCACAACTTTGGCCGTCATGACACCATTATAACTGTGTCATGAATATTACCTGTCCTCAAGTAAAGTGGAACACATTGTACTAGTTATAAAGATGTCATTAAGGGTTATTACACAGCAAAATGCTTGAAGTTTGATAATTAGACCTGTTATGACATATTTGTGACAGGTTGACAGGTTATGATTTCTTGGTTAATATCAAGTTGTCATGACAAAGACATTTCTGTCTTTGTTAATGTCAAGTTGTCATAATCAAGACATTTTTGTCTTGGGTAATGTCAAGTTGTCATAACAAAGACATTTTAAACAATGTCAACTTTGCATTAAAAGTGTCATAATTTACCGAATGACACTTAATGACAACAGTCATAAACATTCATAAAGACTCCTTCATGTTCATGACAGGTGTTATGTCATGTTTATGACAGTGTCATGTCAGTCTTATGCACACCCCTTCAAATAAAGTGTTACCGCATTGTTTTCTCTTCCGGTTCTGTTGTCAATCCGCATTCACGACGCTGCTGACATGTTATCTGGTGCGTCCGTGTATTCGGGTTCAAATAAATATGGCTGGGCAAAATAATGCAAGTCTTCCTCTTTGTCGAAATCAACAGAGTGTTGACAACAGAACGGGAGGACAATACAATGCTAAATAAAAGTAAATAAGTAAAAAAAAAAATAAGTCGTAGTTTTTGTTATTTTTGGAACAAAATGTATTTTCGACGCTTCAAAAAATTCCAACTAACCCACTGATCTCTTAATGGGAGAGGAGAATATACCTTTTAAAAATGTTATGTTAAATCCACTATTGTTTTATACAGAATTGTTCTATAGACTATGCAGTATTTAATGCAATGACATCATATTTTACTTTATATTACAGAAGAATTATTAGTAATCCCTTTAATTAAATTACAGTATTTAGATTACTTGGTAATTACACCCAACACTGTATAACAGTAATTAAAATGTAAACTTATGCATTTACTCGAGCAACTAATTTCTCCCAAACTTTTTTTTCGAACTCGTTCATCAAAATGAACAAATCTTTTTCGTTCAACGAACGAAATGACTCGAAAAAAGATTTGTTCATTTTGAACGAGTCTTTTTCGAGTCATTTTGTTCATTCAACGAACGAAATGACTCGAAAAAAGATTTGTTCATTTTGATGAACGAGTTCGGACAGGCGAATCACGAACGTGCATCTCAGGACAGAACAAGGCGAGCATTTGTGCTAATAAAACTTTAACTGTTTTATTTATTTTCGAAATGGCGCATCGTTTCGCTAGATAAGACCCTTATTCATCGTCTGGTATCGTTTAAAGTCATTTGAAGCTGCACTGAAACTCATTTGGACCTTGAACCGTTTTGGCCACTATTGAAGTCCATTATATGGAGAAAAATCCTGGAATGTTTTCATCAAAATCCTTAATTTCTTTTCAACTGAAGAAAGAAAGACATGGACATCTTGGATGACATGGGGGTGAGTAAATTATCAGCAAAAGTTTTTTAAAAAGTGAACTAATCCTTTAACTCAGAGTCAGTCAGAGTTGATTGAACCAACTCATTTCAGCTGTTCTGTAACCGAAAACTCAGAGTTTCCCATCTCAGGGTAAGTCAACTCAGAGTTCAAGATTTAACTCAGAGTTGGTTGAACCTCCTTATTGAAACGGGCCCCAGTTCATCATTTGAGTTCTCACACCTTGTGAATTTAAGTTCCTCCTTTTCATTCAGTTGGTTTCTGGTATTGTTTGTGTGTTCATGTGAAATGTGCTGTTATCTTGCCTTACTGCATTTTGATTATGAGTTTGTTTTATTAAAGAACCTTTGGTTTATTTAAACCTGTTAGTCTCAGAAAGAGAGTAAGACCCACAGAGAATTCAACATTAAAATTTACTGCGAGAACTGGAAAGTTTTTTGTTTGTTCTTAGTTTTGTCTATGTTTACAATATGAGTCAATGTTCCTACAGTGCATGTCATTGACTCTATAAGAAATAAACAACCGTGAAACTTGGAAAACAACGTTTCTGTGTATCAATTACAAAGTCTAATTCACACCAAATGAAGAGTGTAAAATAAACTCAGGTGGCTGAATGAACAAAGTCCCAAGGAAAAATACAAGGACCTTTTGTCTCCAGAATCAAGTACACCTTGTTAGGTCTTTGACCACTAATTAAACACAACTTGTACTTGTCACCACTGCTCATTTAAAATGCACTATACGTGCCCACTTCTAATGCAGTGCTTAAATACACGCACACACAAAATGCATCGTTTTCAGAGAAGGAGTGCATTGCACACAGCTCTGTGTACAGTTGCACCAAAAAGCATTTGGACACTTAAGTCTCAGGGAAAATATATGAATGTAATTGTATTAGAAATCAACCCAAGCGTCCTGCCCTGGAGAAGGTTTTGGGCAGAGGTTAGATCATACTCAATGCTTCACACCATTAACCTGCAGCTCACTTTCCCTTCAATCATTTCATTTATGTGTTCCCCTCAAAGAGGCATGTGGGTTCCTGAGGTAAAAATACACCTCTCACCTGATGTTTCTGACCTTCATTCCCCTGGCTGTAAGTCTTTCTCCTCAAACCACTAAACTCATTACCATTTCCATTATTTGAGTCCTGAGCTCTCATATACACAGAGGAGAGACCCTGCTGACATGGCTGTCTCATCATTTGATGAGAAACGATGGAGGTAGAGACGCTAAAAACGTCAAATTAAAATGATCTGCTCTCCTCTCTTTTATTCCTTCCTCTCTGTTGTTCTGAGTGTTTTGTAGAATGTTTCTTTGGAGTTGTTAAAGTGTTCTGCGTAATTGTTGGTTTGCCCAAGTCAACCCCCCCCCCCCCCCCACATCAGGTGGAGTCTCCGTTGTATTGATATGATATGACATATGATATGATATATAAGGATGAATTTGCAGTCCAAAATTGAAAACGTAGGTATATGTTTTATGATCTTTCCTACCACCCTGCCATATCTTTCTGCACTCGTTCCTCTGGGATCTCATAAAATATCTATTAAGCAATGTGGTGATTGTATGTAACAGCTGTGGGAAGTGTCCAGGAAGTTGATGTATGTACAATATTGATCAAACCAATAAAAGATTGAGGCAGGTTTCATTATCGTGACTTTGGCTGCTCAATATGCTTATGTACACAGATGATCTCTGGTCTACTATGCAAGGAAAATATTTTAAAATATACTTTTTTTACTTCTGCATATTTATAAGTAAATTTATTGAGTATATTTTTAATTCATTTTTGATTTGATCACACACACACACACACACACACAACACACACACACACACACACACACACACACACACACACACACACACACACACACACACACACACACACACTCATTCACACAGCTAAGTTTCCTCTCTCTCTTCTCTTCAGGGTGCTTCCGCGTGTCTGGTTGGGCAGCTGCCCTCGACGGGTCGAACACATCACCCTAAAGCTGAAACAAGAACTGGGTGTTACAGCCGTGATGAACTTTCAGACAGAATGGGATGTCATAAACAACTCACACGGCTGCCGGCGTGACCCCAGTCAACCCATGACCCCAGAGACAATGACGCACCTGTACAAAGACTGTGGCCTTTCTTATATCTGGATCCCCACCCCAGACATGAGCACAGAAGGTCAGTGTGTGTGTGTTTAGCCAATATACCCTTGAATAACAGACACAAGTGAGCCGTATGTAACATGTGTACTTAGCACATGGAGGATATGCTGTACTGAACTGTAAGCTTGTATTGCTGTATATTTTTATTGTATTTTGCCCTCTGCAGGTCGCACACGGATGCTGCCCCAGGCGGTGTTCCTGCTCTATGGACTGCTGAAGAACGGTCACACAGTATACGTTCACTGTAATGCAGGAGTGGGCCGTTCTACTGCGGCAGTGTGTGGACTCCTGATGTATGTGTTAGGCTGGAGACTCAGAAAAGTGCAGTACTACCTCACTGCCAGAAGGGCGGCAGTCTATATTGATGAGGAAGCACTGCTAATAGCAGAAAATGACTTTCACGTGAAGTTTGGGCAACTCTGTCCATTTGTTTGCAACCCAGAGACCTGAAAATTGTGCCCTCTACTGGATAGGAGGACACATCTGTTCAATAATGTCAAAGTAATTAACAGACATCAAAATAGATTGTAAATCTATTGATTATATAAAATGTTGTTAATTAGAACATCATGGGACATGAAATGTACTTCTTGGAATCCACAAAATTAAATGAAAGTGTGAAGGTGTAGCAATTTAGCAAATAATATAAATAACACAGATTATTAATAATCCAAAGTTTTTGGAAATACTCCATATGTTTTTTGTATGTTAACCTGTTCATGATTGATTTATACTGAAAATTAAATGTATTATTAAAACATTCTGTAAGGCCTGCCCAATCGGTCCAACGGCAGTTTCCGATAAGCAGGTGGAGGTTTACTGCGTGTTACTGTCTTTTCCACATGGCAAAGTAATTTAATCCCAATTCAATTTTTATCTGACTCCATTTTATCATAACCTCGAATTTAGGTTAGATTGCCAATTGGTTATTGGTCATTTATATAATAATTTAGCAATGCATTTGATTATTCTATTTAACTCTTCACTTTATATTTTACTCGTTCATTTGGAATATGTCGCTTAGAGACGCCTCGCTCCGGCCGTTCTTTTAGCGGATCTTACGATCACAAACTCGCCTGTGTGTTTCTGGATGCGGTCGTTACCTGGGATCTTCAGCGTTGCATGGCGTGTCTGGCAGCGGCAGCAGCGGTAACACAGCTCGGGCTGCTCCATATGAGACCACTTCAGCACTGGCTTCACGGCTCAGAGTCCCGAGATGGACGTGGCATCACGACACTCACCGGGTCACACCGGAATGCTGCCATACCTTCAGCCAGTGGTCAGACCCCTCATTCCTATGGGCAGGAGTGCCCTTTGGAACAGGTGTCCAGGCATGGCTGTCGTGTTCACAGATGCCTCTGCCACCGGCTGGAGTGCCATGTACAACGGGCATGCAGTGTCAGGGGTGTGGATGGGCCCCCAACTTCATTGGCACATCAACTGCCTCGAGTTACTGGCAGTAAGTCTCGCTCTGAACCGCTTAAAAAGGCTGCTACTGGGCAGGGACGTGCTGGTCTGTACGGACAACACTGCAACCGTTGCGTACATCAACCGACAAGGTGGTCTACGCTCCCGCCGTATGTCGCAACTCGCCCACCATCTCCTCCTCTGGAGTCAGAAGCATCTGAGGTCGCTTAGAGCCATGAATGTCCCCAGCGTGCTCAAACATGTGGCCGACGAGCTATCACGAACTGTGGTCCCGGGAGAATAGCGACTCCACCCCCAGTTGGTTCAGCTGATCTGAAGAGAGTTCAAGGAAGCTCAGGTAGACCAGTTTGCCTCCTCAGATACCTCCCACTGCAAGCTGTTTTACTCCCTGACCGAGGGAACACTCGGTGTGGACACACTGGCACACAGCTGGCCCCGGGGCCTCCGCAAATTTGCGTTCCCCCCAGTGAGCCTACTTGCACAGACGCTGTGCACTTGCACCTCCCCTGTGCAGGGAGGACGAGGAGCAGGTCCTTCTGGTGGCTCCATATTGGCCAACCTGGGCCTGGTTTCCAAAACTCATGCTCCTTGTTACAGCCCCTTCCTAGCCCATTCCTCTGAGAAAGGACCTCCTGACCCTATGGCACCCGCGTCTGGACCTCTGGAAACTCCATGTGTGGTCCCTGGATGGGACGCGAAGGTTCTAGATGACTTACTCCCAGAGATACTTAACAGCTTCACTTCGGCACGGGCATCGTCTACAAGACGTGCATACGCCTTGAAGTGGAACCTGGTCAGCGAGTGGTGTTCCTCTCGCCGAGATGGCCTCTGAAGATGTTCGATAGGGTCCGTGCTTTCCTTCTTTCAGCAAGGGTTGGAACGAGGGCTTTCTCCCTCCAGCCTTAAGGTACATGCTAACGCTATTTCAGGTGATCAGGACCACACAAACCAAAATAGTAGGAAAGCATTACCTGGTCGTCAGGTTCCTTATGGGGGTGAGACGGTTAAATCCTCCTCGACCCCCCTCCATACCCTCTTGGGACCTTTCCCTGGTGCTTCAAGGACTCCAGGATGCTCCCTTTGAGCCTTTGCAATCAGCAGACTTAAAGCATCTGTCCCTGAAGACTTTGTTGCTGGTTGCAGTGGCCTCCATCAAGAGGGTAGGAGACCTGCAGGCATTTTCGGTCGACGAATTGAGCCCTGGCTTTGCTCTGTCCCGTCTACGCTCTGTAACTGTACATAGACAGAATTCAAAATCTCAGGACCTCAGACCAGCTCTTTGTCTGTTACGGAGGCCAGCAGAAGGGAAAGGTGGTCTCCAAGCAGATGATGGCCCACTGGATAGTGGATGCCATCGCCTTGGCTTACTAAGCACAAGGCGTGCCCTGCTCGCTCAGGTTGCATGTTCACTCCACGAGAGGCGTTGCATCCTGCATCCTCCTGGGCTCTGGCACGTGGCACCTCGCTAACAGATATCTGTAGAGCTGCGGGCTGGGCGACACCTAACACGTTCGCTAGATATTATAGCCTACGTGTAGAGCTGGTCTCCTCCCGTGTTCTCACCATAAACGGGTAGAAGAGCTGAGAGGCCCGGCACGGCTTGCTCCACTCTACTGTGCACCCTTATTGTGATTGTCATCCAGAGTGAAAAACCTGTTGAGTCCTCCCAACACCCTCAGCCCGGATGTGGTGGAGCGTCCGGCGCCAGGCTTTTATCCATTGAATCCTTGAGAACCTGGTCTAGGATTGGTCCCGTATGTGTGACCATGCGGGGATCCCATATGTGTATTCTTCCACGGCTGCTCCTAAACGGAAGCCTGTGTCTTTCCATTGGGCTAAGTCACCCAGTATTTCATATGCAGTACAACCTTCAGGTTAGTCTATATGCATATCTCCACATATGGTACTCCTTCTATGGTACCCGAACTCCTTCGAGGTAGGATGTGGGTTCCGCAGCGTTCTCCTTCCTAACAGAAAGGGCACACTTTTCCAGTGTTATCCAAGAATCTCACTGTATGGGTTATCATGGAACAACAGTGACAAATAAACTTTGTGTAAGCCCTCTCCTATCATCCTTCCAGGCAAGAGGCTTGCACAGGGTGCTGGATGGTAGGGATTCATATTCGTCGGTCTCGACGTAACCCGTCAGGTTACATACTGTATAACCCTTGTTCCCTGGAGGGAATGGAGACGCACGTCCCGTCGCCACATCTGCTGGGGCTCGACGGGGCAGCCAGCTCATTGGCTCGGCTCGTCAGCAAAAAACTGAAGTGCAATCACACATGCTGCTCGTTATATACCCGCGCTGCGTGGCAGAGCAGCTGTTGCAAATGATTGTTTAGTTTCACTCGAAGTAGATTGGCCTCACTAGCGAGATTCCTTCTCGTCGGTCTCGACTTGGCGTCTCCATTACCTCCTTCAGGGAATGAGGGTTACCATATGTAACCGAGACGTTATGGCCGAGTGTATTGTTCTGTTTAACCTTTGAAATGTTTTCACCGAATGCCAGTTTCGCCCAGTTATTGTTCATTCATCTTGACATGGTCTTCATTTGAAAAGGCACCTTGAGGCAATTGTCGACCGGACTGCTAATGTGATGGTTATTGTTTGACTATCTGCCCCTTTTCTCCTCTAACATTCCACTTTCATTCATTTATGAATGTAACTCAATATTCTTGTTATATATTTAGCACAGCAATTTCCCTGCCCTTGAAGTAAGCTGCCATAATGAAAAGCGCTTTAACCTGACCTTTAAATAAATAGAGACTAGTGTCACCACACTGAGAGACTTTATGTGAAAATTGAAAAAAGTTTTGCTTCAGAAAAGAAAAAGCTGTTCAGTGGTTTGAGCAGAAGGTACCATTAATTAAATTTGATTCGAAAACAGAAATAAATCAGTGATTTAAAGAGAGACATAAATAAAAAATCTATAATAAGAATGACTGTGTACCACAAAAAAAGTAATTTTGTAACATTATAATGTCTTTACTGACACTTTAATCCATATATGGGTTAATTCGTCCCAAAAAATTAAGAAGTTGTCATCAATTACTCACCCTCATGTTGTTCCAAACCCATTAGACTTTTGTTCATCTTTGAAACATAAATGAAGATATTTTAAATGAATCAAAAATTTCTATCCCTTCATTGACAGTCTACGCAGCTACCATTTCAATATGCTTCAGAAAGTTCATAAAGATATCGTAAATCTAATCCATATAAATTGAGAGGATTAGTAAGAAATTTCTGAAGAGACACTTTATATGATGAACGGATTGATCAGCGAACATAAAGAGAAGCTCAAGCATACTTTCTTGACACTGGAGAACAAACCCCACTTGTTCTTGTAGAAGCTCAAACACGCTGCATAACACGAGAATGAATCTGAACATCAGGTCTCTTAAAAAATTGACTAAACAACTCAATGGATTAGTTTTACAATATCTTTATGAACTTTTAGCTGTCAATGTAGGGACAGAAAGCTCTCAGATTTCATATCTTTATTTGACATGAGAGTTAGTAAATGATGACAGAATTTTTATTTTTGTGTGAACTAACCCTTTAATGCATCCTTACTGAATAAAATAAATAAAATTTGTTCATAAAAATAAAATCTGACCCCAAACATTTGAATGGATTCTACTGAAGAACATAAGATACAGATAAAGAAAACAATTTTTGTTCTGTGTAGTCATCTAGTCCTATAGGTAGCCTAGATTTGTGTTTGCCTTGAGGGCTCATGCTCAAATAGAAGAGTCAAGGATGAGTCACCATGAACTATGAGCATTATTTCACACAATAAAACTCATCCTGATCCACGGTTAGCATCTCAATTCCTTGGCGCTCCACCTTTAAATAAATACAGCCTCCACGCAGCAAAACAAAACCACCTCTAAAGTGAATATACTAAGCCTATTCCAGGACTGAGATAAAGAGCTTTGGTATTTTGAGATAAAGTTTGCATCTGTTTCTCTGTGTCAGTGAAGAATTTTACAGTCACGTGATCTTTTACAGAGAGAATGAGCTGGTTCAAAAAGGCTAATATTATTCATCTTTATTTACGTTATTCTAATGCAGTCCTTTGTGCTGTGTCTCGCTGAAAGAATAAGTCTTTATCTGGACTGGAAAACAGAGATGAAAGATGAAAGAAAATATCTTTGCTGTTTTGCTTAAAAGCAGAATTTTTTGCGGAAGTATTGAGTAAATACAATGTAAAGAAAGCATGTGTGCAGAAGATGCCCTTTCACAGATATTTAGGTGTGTCTTTGATCATTTCACTGTGTGTGTCAGTCAGAGGTCATGATTTGTCATTATGGGAAGTGTAAAATTCTAGATATCATTAATTCATCTTTGTCATTAGGATACGTACCAAAAACCTTTAAGTTGGCTATGATTAAACCGCTTGTTAAAAAACCGCAACTTGATCCTACAGAATTAGTCAATTACAGGCCAATCTCGAATCTGCCTTTTCTGTCAAAGATACTAGAAAAAGCAGTATCCTCACAACTGTGTTCCTTTTTAGAAAGAAATAATATCTGCGAGGATTTTCAGTCCGGATTTAGACCGTACCATAGTACTGAGACTGCTCTCATTAAAGTCACAAATGATTTGCTCCTATCATCCGATCGTGGTTGTATCTCTCTATTAGTGTTACTTGATCTTAGTGCTGCATTTGATACTATCGACCACAACATTCTTTTAAATAGACTAGAAAACTATGTTGGCATTAGCGGAATTGCACTAGCATGGTTTAAATCATACTTATCTGACCGTTTTCAGTTTGTAGCAGTAAACGAAGAGATGTCTTATCGATCACAAGTTCAGTATGGCGTACCACAAGGCTCAGTACTAGGACCGCTGCTGTTCACTCTGTACATGCTACCATTAGGAGATATAATTAGGAAATATGGAATTAGCTTTCACTGTTATGCTGATGATACTCAGCTGTATATTTCTTCAAAACCTAACGAAACTTACCAATTCACAAAATTAACGGAATGCATAGCTGATATAAAGAATTGGATGACCAGTAATTTCCTATTACTAAATTCTGAAAAACAGAGATTCTAATCATTGGACAAAAAACTTCCTCACCTAATAACCTAGAATACTGTCTAACACTTGATGGTTGCTCTGTTAAGTCTTCGTCGTCAGTTAGGAACCTGGGTGTGCTCTTTGATACCAATCTTTCATTTGAAAGTCACGTGTCTAGTATCTGTAAAACCGCATTTTTCCATCTTAAAAATATATCTAAATTACGTCATATGCTCTCACTGACAAATGCGGAACAATTAGTTCATGCTTTCATGACCTCAAGGCTAGATTATTGTAATGCTCTACTGGGTGGTTGCCCTGCACGCTTATTAAACAAACTACAGCTAGTTTAAAACGCAGCCGCTAGAGTTCTTACCAGAACCAGGAAGTATGACCATATTAGCCCGGTTCTGTCAACACTGCATTGGCTGCCTGTTAAACATCGTATAAATTTTAAAATATGCTGATTACTTACAAGAACACTAAATGTTCTAGCTCGCCATACTTGAGCGAGCTCTTAACGCATTAATAGTCCTTCACGTCTATTGCGATCTCAAAATTCTGGCCATGATAATACTTAGAATATCAAATCGACATTTGCGGTAGATCCTTTTCCTATTTAGCACCAAAACTTTGGAACAATCTTTCCTAACACGGTCCGGGAAGCAGATACAGTCTGTCAGTTTAAATCTAACCTAAAAACAATCTCTTTGGCTTAGCAATACACATAAACTCTTAGATTTCTATAATTCAATGTTAGGCTGCATAGTTAGATCAGCCGAACGGGAACACTTCCATAATTCCTGATGTACTTTGTACATCAATAAAGAAGGATGGCGTCTACGTAATAATTAGTCTCTCTGTTTATCCCGGGTTTACCGCAAACCGCCGGATCCAGGGCATATCCAGATTGATGAAGGACCATCACATGGAACACGACACACTCATTATCAGGGCTGTGAAGGCCCATGAACACCTCACCACACCATCTCCCTCACGGCCGGTATGACCCAACCCAACCGAGATGAAGACTGGATAATACGTGAAAGTTTGATCCCATCTGACTTCCTGACACATGCTGCCAACTCATATCTTACACTGTTCATGATCGTTGGCCAAAGAGGACTGGCCCCGACTGAGCGGTTCTCCAAAGGTTTTTTTCTCCATTCTGTCACCTGATGAGTTTATGGTCCTTGCACTGTGCCTTCGCCTTTGGCTTAGCTTTAGTTGGGGAATTAATTTCAATGAACAATACTATTACAACATGTTTTCTGTTATCTGCTTATAAAGCATGCTATTGAAAACAATTTGATATTGTAAAAGCCCTCATATAATAAAGGTGACTTGACTTGACTTGACTTAAAATCCAATCTTTTCCAGCTCCTCACACTCATTTATTTTTCCCATTTACAGAGCCGATGCCCAGTTCTTATCTGTTCCATACACTTCCATCACAGAAAAGGCAGATCTGGGTCTGGCCTTGCAGAACTTGCTGGTTTCAACCAACCAGGGGTGTGTTTCCCAAAAACATTGTTACCCAACTATGGTCGCAAGGTCTGTTGTTATCAGCATAGTTCAACGAGTCTGTGTTTACCGAAACCATTGTTCCAACCACACAACTTTGCAATGCTGTTTGCGAATGTTCGTTGGGCAGCTCTCGACCTGTGGTTAGATGCAGAGTTTCTTGATTGCATGGCATGTGGACTTAATACGTCCTTATTTTGAGTCAAATAAGCTCACTGAGCTCTAGTTGTACCGCCTGACTTGCAGATTAATTTCAGCGCTGATAATGTTGACATAGAAACGCATAAATCTGAGTCTAAGGAGGTGAACAGCTCCGGGTAAAACTTCACCAAATACAATGATTGGGCGAAAATGTTTTGGTCTTGTGACTTCCACAGAAAACATGTACATGTTTTAATATTAAGACCAATTTCTATTATTGATTGCTATCACAATGTGAAGTGAATTTTAAACAGTATAACGAAAAAAAGTGTTTGGTAAAAAAAAAAAAAAAAATTGTCATGTGTGAGAAAACAGTTCTTTCACTTCTCACTTTTTCTTTCACACAATTGACAGAAATTTCCGGCTTTCCGTGTTTTCACTGCAGGTTAGGGGGCGCTATAACACATCTTCTGAAAGAGTACTGAATCTCCTGATCAAAACACAGACGCAGAAGAAGACGTAGAAAGTATATGTAAGCATCATTGCAATAATCAACAGAAACAGATAAACAGAACAGCATATAAATCAAAACTGCCTAATGTTACTGAATGAAATGTTGATGCTCTTGTTCTTTCTTTTGATATATCGCATATTCAGATATTCATACTATAAAATATTCTGGGGGCCATGAAACTTTTGTGAAAATGATTAAAAATGCTGGTGGTGGCTGGCAACTTTTTTCAAACACTCTGTCGTGGAAAGAGTTGGCTATAATTTTATGTCACAGGTTGGTTCAAACCAGGAAAGTAGAAGCAAGGATTTATTTGCAGCAATTTTCTTAAAGAAAACAAGAAAACACTACAGTAGATCACTGGAGAAATGTGACTCTGTCCCAATTTCTCCAGTAAACCCTTATTTCCTTCATGCACTCTTCTTTTCTTTTCTCGTTAATGAGTGGTAATTGTATGTTATGAGTTTTACAAGTCATCTATTTCCCTTTAATGTGTCACAAACAGTTTAATATATACACTGAACAAAATTATAAACGCAACACTTTTGTTTTTGCAAAACAATATTTGAGAGAAATGGGCCTTTTGTGTACATTGAAAAAATCTTAGATCTTTGAGTTCAGCTCATGGAAAATGGGGGCAAAAACAAAAGCGTTGCGTTTATAATTTTGTTCAGTATGGATCTCTGGAGACATATTTACTTTGTGCACTCATGTCACAGTGTTGTGAGAAGCTGTAAAACATTCAAACAACACAGGTGTCTCTCTCTACATCAAATCAATGCTATGGGTTTGATGTTTTCCACAGTACTGCACTCATTTCATTTGTGCTTGGAGAATACACGTTTACTCACCTTCATGTTGTTCCCGCTGTTTGATTTGATACTGGCACATTTATATTAGCTACACACTCTGAAAAAAGAGAACAGATTCATTTCAGTTGTTTGGTGTTTTCCTCCTTTACTCCAGTCTGTAAATTCATTCCGTAGCAGTGAAATTTCCCATAAATCTTTGGGCGAGTCTATTAGCCCACTAGCCATTGAAGTGGACTGCCATTGATCATAAAGACAAACTTCTGGACTCACCCTGCCTACCGTATTTCATTTTCCCCTCATGGTGTATTAACCCTTTTACTCGTTGTGTTTTCTCAGACTGCAGACATATTTTATCCGCCATATGTAATTTATTGCAATGACAAATGATATTCCTGTTAGATGCATACTCTATTCAGATGCACGGTCTTTTATAATATTAAGCCTTTTTTAATATGTTGTGTGTACCCAACATAATTGTGAGCCCAATTATTATCAGTCCAATTGGAAATACAGTTGGTTTACAAGGTGTCAGGCTTATAATGAGCACTTTCTTTTTAGAAAGAACTACTGGATTTGCCAACATTTGACTTTTTGCAGATGCTATTGTGAAATGTATATGTTCTTTTTCCTCCACCAAATGCCGGCATGGTGGATTTCAATATTCAAACAGAAGGAGCTGGATAAATGTTTGAATAGTATTACAAATCTGACTTGCGATGCAGCCTGAATCATAATCACACAGTGTTTGTTCGTTGGTCAGAGGAGAACTGGCCACCCGACTGAGCCTGGTTTCTCATCCAAGGTTTGTTTCTTCTCCATTTCTGTCACCTGATGGAGTTTGGGTTCCTTGCCACTGTCACCTCTGCTTGCTTAGTTGGGCTTTAAAGTCGGCATGAAATCAAATTTGACAAATCTTCTTTTTATATGTAATATTGTAGTGTTTATTATAAATGATTTATCTGTGCACTTCATTATTTTTTTAAAATTCATGTACCCTTATAATCTTTAATCAAATATATTACCCTTCCCTCCCCCCTCGAAACGACCTCTCTTTTCTTCCGGTCACATGCAATGGCGAAAGGGTGCGGCCAGAGCCGATGAGGGTGCGGCTATCAGTGCACCGCCTTTCAGAGAACCTGTCAGTGTCCTCCAACGATCCAATCAATTCCCGAAGGATGGAATCAAGCCCCGCCCTACATTTTTTCAAATTTCAGAAGCCGTTTCACTCGAATATACGTCACAACAAGAAAAAAAAATGACAATCTCAACTTCCGTTTCATGCCGACTTTAAAAGACTCTTAAAGGAACCGTATGTAAGAAATGGTGAGTACTGGAGAGAATACTGCTAACAAAGCTAGAAATGTATGTCCTTACTACTGACAATCAGTTTGGGTTTAAAAGAAGGCATGGGAACGATTTGTGTATCTATGCTCTTAAAGAGATTGTGGCCATACACGAGCCTGAACTCATCTATGTTTTTATGTTTTATTGATGCATCAAAGGCATTTGATAGAATCAATCATGAACGATTGTTTGTAAAACTGTTAGATAGAGGTGCCCCTAAAGTTTTAGTGAGAATTCTAGTGTTCTGGTATGCCCATCAAACGTTCCAGGTTAAATGGGACAATGTTGTATCTGCTCCTTTTCATGTTAGTAATGGAGTGAGACAAGGAGGTATTATGTCTCCTATTTTATTCAATGTCTATATGGATGAATTATCAAACCAGTTAAATAGGCTAAAAACTGGCTGTCTTGTGGGCAATACTACGGTTAATCATCTTATGTATGCAGATGACTTGGTCCTGCTCTGTCCATATAGTGCTGGGCTGCAGCAGATGCTGAAGGTGTGCTCTCAGTATGGCCTTGATTATGATATAAAGTATAACGCTAAAAAAAGCCACATAATGGTAGTTCTCCTATAGAATTTTTTAATGTATTTTTGTGTCTCCTTTCTATGCTGTGTTATATGGACTTGTGTCTGCAATACAGTTTATAAAAAAAATGTATTTCAATTAATCATAAAATGGCCCTGATATGTCACTAGACATTAAGAAATCATGTTAATTTCAAATACTTATATCACTGACAAAGCTCTCTCTCTCCTGCACAATACTGTCAAATACAAATATGGTAATTTCCCTTTTATCATCAACCAATCGTGAAAGTAAAAGGGGGATTTAACTCTAAATGAGCGATCTCATTGGCTGATGCTAAATCTTTAAAGCCTGTTCTCTTACGAGAGTATCTCTCGTACTGCGTAATATCTTACGCTATGGGGAAAACTCTTTTCCTCGAGATATTGAAGCCAAAAATTATCCTTAATTTTTCATCAATGTAAAACGCTTTGCAGCAGCAAGCAGACAAGGGCGAGGCAGCTCGCGCGCCCATTGGCTGCCTTGCTGGAAAAGCTGCAGCCTATCGAGTGAGGCACTGCGTGACGTAATGACGAATGGGGGCGCTTCGCGCCCATTTCGTCATGCCCCGCCAGTAAAGGCGTGGTCTCGCCCTATAATACCCTCGATAGCTGTATTTCCTCTGATTTTTCTACTCTTCAAGCGAAGCTCACGCATCGCTGGATCCGGAGTGAGAAGCCGCGCCGTTGACCTGTAGCCTTCTCAGCGGGACGTGCCATCATCTGAAGTCGCTGGCCCAGCCGCCTTCAGCCGCCGTACCTGCTGCGCTTTCCGGCGTACTATATCCTTTACCCTGCTTAGAGTGTGTGTGTTGCATTATTTGCTTTTTTTCCCACCCCTCTAAAAGAGCGGCGTCTTTTTAAAGATGCCTTCCTGTGGTTCTTGCCGAGCCCCACTCAGCGACGAGGACCGCCACGTCATCTGCGTGTCCTGCCTGGGTGAGGATCACGCGGCCACCGCGCTCGCTGACGGCGGATGCCATCATTGTGAACGCTTGCCTATGGTGACTCTGCGGACTCGCCTAGCTTCATTCTCCGAGCCCGCATCCCAGCCCGCCGTGATGCCGCGCCGCAAGAAGCGCCGCGCCCTGCCGCGCGCCCGAGCTATTTCCAGCCCGCCAAAGCTCGCCGGTTCGCCCGCCAGCTTCGCCGGCTTCGCTCGAGTCGCTCCCAGACGGACAGCGGCCGCCGTCTGCCGCCGCGTCCACACTTGAGCTCGACAAACTTACCGGAGACGGCATTGAAACTGAGCCGATGCGTCCGCTCTCTCAAGCCGTGGATTACATCGGCCTGAATGGTGAGATACATTTGTGGCTAACGCTATCCGAGATGACGGAAGCTGAGCGCTCCGTGTTCCTCGACGTTCTCGCTCTGCTGGACGCCGCCCCCCTCAGCGCGGGCCCCGGCCGAGGATTGAGATAAAGCCCGAGGTCTCAAGGCCTTCCTAGTCTCTCTAGGAAAGCGACGGTGTTCAGTTCCCGCTGCGGCCGGATTTCCACCAAAACTTCTCGCTCGTTCAGTTCCAAGCAATGTGACTGTTCCAGTGTATTTCGCAGTGAGCAAGCTGGTTCCACAGCCCGCTTGCCTGCGCACAAAGGCCGTCGTTTCGGCTAACTAGCAGCGCCGCCAGGCCCGAGATCAAACACCGCGCTCTCGCTCTGCTGGACGCCGCCCCCCTCAGCGCGGGCCCCGGCCGAGGATTGAGGTAAAGCCCGAGGTCTCAAGGCCTTCCTAGTCTCTCTAGGAAAGTGACGGTGTTCAGATCCCGCTGCGGCCGGATTTCCACCAAAACTTCTCGCTTGTTCAGTTCCATGCGTTGTGACTGTCCCAGTGTATTTCGCAGTGAAGCAGCCGGTGTCTCAGCCCGCTTGCCTGCGCACAAAAGCCGTTTCTATGGCTACCCAGATAAATCCAATAAAGAGTGCATTTTCTGGTGTTCCGGCCACGGCCGATGGTGTTACGAGTGTTGTAAGAATGCCCACGTCCCAGTGCCCATTCCCACACCCAGACACAGCCCGCCACGGTGCAGGGCTAGCACAAATAAAACCAACTCATGTTGGTTGTGCAGAAAATGTAGTGAACGCGCCCATACAATGCCCGCTTACACTACACGATGCGTGTCCCTTGGTTTCTGTAAAAACGAAACTAGCACACATTTAGTCGGCGCGAGCCGACAGTGTTCTCAGTGCAGTAAATGTGCCCGCTGTCCCGCATTTCCTCACTGACACGCCGAATCCCACGGGATTCACCCCCGCTCGCTTTCTATGCACAACCCGTCACAGAGAAGCTGAGCGCGGCCAGGCTGCCCGCTGTGATTAGCGCGCACCTCGCACGCTGTGAACACAGCGTTGATTCAGTCGGCGCGAGCCGAGTGTTCGCCGTGCAGAAAATGTGCCCGCTGTCTCACGCCCGCATTTCTCACAGACACTCCGAATCTCACGGGATTCGCCCCCGCTCGTTTTCTCTGCACAACCCGTCACAGAGAAGCTGAGCGCGGCCAGGCTGCCAGCTGTGATCAGCGCGCGCCTCGCACGCTGTAAACACAGCAGTGATTTAGTCGGCGCGAGCTGACATTATTCTTAGTGTAGTAAATGTGCCCGCATTTAGTAAATGTGCCCACATTCCCTCACACGCGCCGAATCCCACGGGATTCGCCCCGCTCGCTTTTTCTGCGCGTCCCGCCATAGAGAAGCTGAGCGCGGCCAGGCTGCCCGCTGTGATCAGCGCGCCCCCCGCCTCGAACGCTGTAAACACGGTGTTGTGTTCCCAGTACACAGGGGCTCTCGAGCCGCCGTCCTGCCGCGGCCAGAGCCCAGATTTCATTCTACCCCTAGCTATTCGCGCAGATGCGTGGTCAAGGCTTCCCGGGGTATCAGAATGGGTGTTGAACACTATAACGAGAGGCTGTTCGCTACAGTTCGCTCGACGCCCCCGCCGTTATACGGCGCGAGTCGAAACTACGGTGTAAAGCGAAGTGTTTCATCTACTTCGAGCCGAGATAGCGAAACTACTGAGAAAAGGGGCTATAGAACCTCTATCTCAGGGCGAAGGGGGCTTATACAGCAGATATTTTCTGGTACCGAAAAAAGATGGTGGGCTCAGACCCATTCTAGATCTGCGACTGCTGAACAGAACGCTCGTGAAGCGCCAGTTCAGAATGCTTACGACCAGGAAAATCCTCGCGCAAGTGCGCCAAGGAGACTGGTTCATGTCAATAGATCTGAAAGGCGCCTATTTTCAAATACAAATAGCGTCCCATCACAGGCGATTCTTGAGATTCGCCTTCGAGGGCCAGGCATATCAATACACAGTCCTGCCGTTCGGCCTGTCCATAGCACCCCGTACGTTCACGTAGTGCATGGACGCGGCCCTCGCCCCCCTGAGACTTCGGGGCATGCGAGTTTTGAACTACTTGGACGATTGGCTGATTCTAGCTCGTTCACGAACGGAGCTCATAGAACACAGGGCCGCATTACTCGAGCACCTCGAGGAGTTGGGCCTTACAGTCAATTGGGCGAAAAGCTCACTGCTCCCCAGTCGGAGAATTTCCTTTCTGGGAACAGTGTTAGACTCGCTATCCATGACAGCACGCCTGTCACCGGAGCGCGGATTGAATATTCAGCCGTCGCGAGATCCTTCCGCCACGGCTCTATAGTCCCACTCAGAAGGTTTCAGAAAATGCTGGGTCTGATGGCCTCAGCAGCCTCCGTACTCCAGTTGGGCCTGCTCCGCATGCGCCCACTGCAGCTATGGCTAAAAGCACGAGTTCCCCCAAGGGCGTGGACCGCAGGTCTATTTCGCCTCAGGGTTGACCTTCAGTGCATTTCGGCTCTGAAACCATGGAAAGCAACCGACTGGTATCAGTCAGGTGTGAGTCTGGGGATCCCCTCGAGTGTGAAGGTGGTGTCTACGGACGCCTCCACTTCGGGGCAGGGAGCGCTGCTCGAGGGCAGACCGCTAGCTGGCCTATGGTCAGTACGGGAGAAGCTCCTTCACATAAACTGCTTGGAATTAATAGCAGTCGACAAAGCGCTACGGCGCTTCTGTCCCCAGATAAAAGGCCACCACGTATTGGTCCGGTCGGACAACATGTCAGTGGTGGCGTACATAAATCGCCAGGGCGGCGTCAGGTCCCGAAACCTATACAGGCTGACGGGACGCCTCCTGGTCTGGGCTCAGCACAACCTGCTCTCGCTGAGAGCGGCGCATGTGCCTGGTCACCTAAATGTGGGGCCAGACAGGCTGTCCAGAAACAACGTCCCAGCAGGACAATGGTCTCTGCACCCGCAGACGATCCAGCTGCTGTGGGAAACGTTTGGCAAAGCGCAGGTGGACCTGTTCGCGTCCCAAGAAAACGCTCACTGCCCGAGATTCTTCTCGAAATGCCGGGAGGCGCTGGCCCATGTTTGGCCCCGCCGCCCCCTATATGCTTTTCCCCCTGTCTCACTCCTGCCTCAGGTGTTGGAGCGAATCAGGAGGGAGGGATGCCCAGTGCTACTCATAGCTCCGCTCTGGACAAACCAGTCGTGGTTCCCTGTCCTGATGCAGCTGACCAGCGCTGTCCCATGGCCTTTACCGCTGAGGAGAGACCTCCTCTCTCAGGCGGGAGGCTCGATTTGGCATCCTCGCCCGGATTTGTGGTCCCTGCACGCATGGGCCATCAACGGGTACCCGCTGACCTCCCAGAGGGAGTGTTAAACACGATCGCGCAGGCTAGAGCCCCGTCTACCAGACGGCTCTACACCTCGAAGTGGTCTGTGTTCTCTGCTTGGTGTCAAGCGCAGAGCTTTTCACCTGTAGACTGCGGGGTTACGGAAGTGCTTTCCTTCCTTCAGGAGCTACTGGATAAGGGCAGGACCCCTTCCACGCTCAAAGTATACGTGGCGGCCATAGCAACGTTTGCAAAACCGGTGTCTGGCCAGTCACTAGGAAAGAACGACTTAGTCGTGCGTTTACTTAGAGGAGCTCGGAGGCTAAACCCTCCCAGGCCCCCTTCAGTCCCGACATGGGACCTTTCCACGGTCTTGGAGGCCATGAAAGGTGCCCCATTCGAGCCAATCCAGTCGTCAGACATGAAACACTTGTCTTTCAAGAGAGCGTTTCTCATGGCTCTCGCTTCAGTGAAGCGCGTAGGGGACTTGCAAGCGCTTTCAGTGAGCGCGTCATGCATGGATTTTGGACCTAATGACTCAAAGGTCATACTCAAACCGAAGCACGGCTACGTGCCAAAATCCCTCAACACACCGTTCAGGGCCCAGGTGATTTCCCTGTCTGCCCTTCCGGTTCTCAATGGGGAGAAGGACGCGAGTCTCCTTTGCCCTGTCAGGGCACTAAGGGCTTATGTGTCCCGCTCGTCTGGTTTCAGACAGACTGAGCAGCTTTTCGTTTCGTTTGGCGGCCGTGCTAAGGGACTTGCCGCTTCGAAACAGAGCCTATCCAGATGGATAGTCGGTGCCATTGCGCTGGCTTACACTTCCAAGGGCCTGCAGTGCCCGTTGGGTGTCAGAGCGCACTCCACGAGAGGCGTGGCCTCGTCGTGGGCATGGTATAGCGGGGTCTCCCTGCAAGATATCTGTACGGCTGCGGGCTGGGCTTCGCCGTCTACATTTATCAAGTACTATAACCTGGAGGTGCCCGCCTTACAAGCCAAGCTTTTGGCGGTCTGAACTTCGGGCTTATCGGCCGCCATGCGGCTTGTGTGTGGAGTATTGGCCTGTGCATCGCTCAGTCCGATGCGGCAGCTCCATGAGTGTGGTACCCTTACGGGTCTGATACCCCTACGGGACTGTTTATAAAGGAGTGATGCTTCTAGCCTCTCCTCCTCTACTCTGTGAGAGTTGTGGTGATTGTGCAATAGATGCGCCCCGGGCTTTGGCCCTGGGACTCTGGTGTTGGATCCCTGTCCGCACGGCGTGTTACACTGTGTTCCCCATAGCGTAAGATATTACGCAGTACGAGAGATACTCTCGTAAGAGAACGTACTCGGTTACTAACGTAACCTCGGTTCTCTCTAGAGAGGGAACGAGTACTGCGTATCTTGCCGTGCTTGGAATACGCTCTGGTTCGCTTCGGCGTTGAAAAATCAGAGGAAATACAGCTATCGAGGGTATTATAGGGCGAGACCACGCCTTTACTGGCGGGACATGACGAAATGGGCGCGAAGCGCCCCCATTCGTCATTACGTCACGCAGTGCCTCACTCGATAGGCTGCAGCTTTTCCAGCAAGGCAGCCAATGGGCGCGCGAGCTGCCTCGCCCTTGTCTGCT
Source organism: Chrosomus eos (assembly GCA_036326025.1). Lineage (NCBI taxonomy): Eukaryota > Metazoa > Chordata > Actinopteri > Cypriniformes > Leuciscidae > Chrosomus > Chrosomus eos. Next base: position 5,940,424 of record CM070837.1, on the reverse strand, counting down.
TGCTGCTGCAAAGCGTTTTACATTGATGAAAAATTAAGGATAATTTTTGGCTTCAATATCTCGAGGAAAAGAGTTTTCCCCATAGCGTAAGATATTACGCAGTACTCGTTCCCTCTCTAGAGAGAACCGAGGTTACGTTAGTAACCGAGTACGTTTTCTCAAAATTACTTTTCTCTCAAACTCCAAGTCCGAAATCTCCACTTCAGTCGCACCGATATACACCAATCTCTCCAGTCTTGTACCTAGTTATATTATGAAGACATTTACCGAGGGATTTGTAAATATATTATTCCTAGCCTGATTTATATAACATTTTATTCCAAAAAACATGGCGAAAATCATTTTTTAAGGCTATTAACAGTATATTCTGATTTACAGGATAACAAAAGTAGATATCCATTTTTCCATATCCTCACATTTTTTACCATCTAATATATGAACACAATGAAAAAATAATTTTGAACCTGGCTTTATCCAATACTCAGATTTCTTTTTTTAAAATAGATGCAAATTAGCGCATATTTAATTAGATAATGCTTCATTTGCATATTTAAACATTAAATTACAGAAAACTTGTAATACATTTTGTTCTCATCTTAATGTAGGTAATCAACTGGGAAAGTTTCATGGTGATATCTGCTAGTTAAAAAAATTACCCTATTCACCTGTAGTGTCTTGCCTTAAAAAGTGAAGTTGCAGCCCTCAACTGATGTTGATGTTGTCATGTTGTGTTTTGGTCTGATGCTCCACCCTCCACCTATCAGGTTGCCAGCTCTGCTCTAGTTACCACAGCTGCAGCTACAAATGTGTCGGATAAAAAAATGTCTAACGTTACGAATCCAAAAAAACCTTGTTATGATTCCGAAATACTTCTGTAATTAACAGAAAAAAACGTACTGTGTAGGACTCGTCACTTGCCATTGGAAGCTCCTTGTAGCAGCCTACGTTCCTGCAGCCTATCTGGCAACCTCGAGTCGGGAGGAGGGGGAGGGGATACACCGCTCTACAGTCATTTGAAAGTGATTGCAGTCCCAGTTTTGGCCACAATCTTACATACGGTTCCTTTAATATTCTGTAATATTATTGATCTGGCTGCACTGACACTATTGGATGAGAACAAAACTTGAACTGAATTGAGTTGAATAATGACACTATTGTCTTCTGCTTATAGCTGAATCAAATTAGTTTTAATAAACAAATTTTGCAACATCGATAACACTGTTATTGAACTGATTTGAGTCCATAGTGAACTGACTTGAGCTGAATAACGACACTATTGTCTTCTTTAGATCTGCTTTATAGCAGAATTTGAATTTGTCTCATATTTAATGAAGTTTGCATAATTGATTCTGTCATTTTCCTGTTTTTCACTGTAAAGGCCTGTTCACACCCATGATGATTACTGTAATGATACAGATTTAGTTCTAAAAATCACTCTAAATATAATAAAAAGCAGTCCAAATCGCAACAATAATGATTACAGCACAAGGATATTGGAATTCAGGACGTTTTTTTTCAAATGATGAATGATAAAAACCTTCACATCCAATCAGAATTCATCCCGCTTTAAAGACCTTAAAGTGACAGATGGCAAAACTGCAGTACACTCCTAAAATAATCAGAACAATATAGGCCTAATTTGTTAATGTGGATGCTAGTTATTGTTCTTGGCCTTAAAGTTGCTTTAACAACTCCTATTGTATAAAGTGCTATATAAATGACTTGACACCAATAGGATAATAACCCACTGTGCATATAATATTAATACTGATGCCACTCAGTTATACTGAGATCTATTCGGCAAATGTTTGTAAGGGCATATCACACATTTATAGTGTATGAACAGATATCAGAGAGAAAATCTTATAGAGAGACTTTGTCAAGAAACTCTGCCTTTGATCAGATAAAAGGCCATCATTTCACACACACACACACACACACACACACACACACACACACACACACACACACACACACACACACACACACACACACACACACACACACACCCCACACACACACAACACACACACAGCAATAAAACGTGAGTGTTGAATGTGTGTGTTTGTGTTTGTGTGTCTGAGAGAGATAAGTGTGGACTTGCACAATGATGGTTGAATTGACAGAGCAGAACTTTGCATAAATGAATGTGAATGAACCAAAACAATAACAAAGAAAACAAACTGCTGCTTGAAACGCCTGGCTGATTATTACAATTAGAATTTCAAATCAAAAATGTTCTCATAAATTGAGTGAACTGCTCAATAGTGAAATAAACTTCAATCAATCGATTATAACTTGCAATCAAATTGATTGCATGATATGCTGGTAAATTTAATACATTTAAATCACAATTAAGTGCAATATTTGATGAAGAAAGACCCTAAATGATCATTCAAACTGCATGTTATTGAAGCAGACAAGAGCACTAAACTCAAGAGACAAGATTTAGACATTAACACAAGATGCTGTCAAATAAGGCTGGTTGCAACCAGCGCACAACACAGTCTTTAATCAAAATCCATCTATGAAACATGCAGGAGAATAACTAGGAGTGAAGATACACAACCATGTACAACACAAACAAGACTGAACAATGAACAGAGGAAACGTACTCGGTTACTAACGTAACCTCGGTTCTCTCTAGAGAGGGAACGAGTACTGCGTAATATCTTACGCTATGGGGAAAACTCTTTTCCACGAGATATTGAAGCCAAAAATTATCCTTAATTTTTTATTAATGTAAAACGCTTTGCGGCAGCAAGCAGACATAGGCGAGACAGCTCGCGCGCCTATTGGCTGCCCTGCGGCAACAGCAGCAGCCTATCGAGAGAGGCTCTGCGTGACGTCACGACGAATGGGGGCCTTTCGCGCCCATATCGTCACGTCCCGCCAGAAAGGGCGTGGTCTCGCCCTCTAAATAGGCTCGATAGCTGCTCTTACGTTGGTTTTTATCGCCGAAGAGAACCAGAGCGTATTCCAAGCACGGCAAGATACGCAGTACTCGTTCCCTCTCTAGAGAGAACCGAGGTTACGTTAGTAACCGAGTACGTTCTCTTACGAGAGTATCTCTCGTACTGCGTAATATCTTATGCTATGGGAAACACAATGCAGCACGCCGTGCTGGTAGGGATCCAACACCAAAGTCCCAGGGGCCGAAGCCCGGGGCGCATATAGTGCATAATCACCATAAACTCACAGAGAGTGAGGGAAGAGAGGCTAGAAGCATCATTCCCTGTAAAATAGCATCCGAAAGGAGCTAATCATGTGACAAATAGACCATACCGTCAGGGTGAACATTCAACATGTCAACATTTTAATGAGCTGCTGTACCGGTCAGTGAGCAATACGCAGGTCAAACTCAGTATCCGAGCCGCACAGCGGGCAGATAGCACTGAATTTTATACCGCCAAAAGCTTAGCTTGTAGGGCGGGAACCTCCAGGTTATAGTATTTTATAAATGTAGACGGTGAGGCCCAGCCCGCGGCCGTACAAATATCTTGCAGGGAACCCCGCTAGACCATGCCCACGAGGAGGCCATGCCTCTTGTGGAGTGCGCTCTAACACCCAAAGGGCACTGTAGGCCCTTAGAAGTGTAAGCCAGCGCTATGGCACCGACTATCCATCTGGATAGGCTCTGTTTCGAAGCGGCAAGTCCCTTAGCACGTCCGCCAAACGAAACGAAAAGCTGCTCAGTCTGTCTGAAACCAGACGAGCGGGACACATAAGCCCTTAGTGCCCTGACAGGGCAAAGGAGACTCGCGTCCTTCTCCTCATTGAGAACCGGAAGGGCAGACAGGGAAATCACCTGGGCCCTGAACGGTGTGTTAAGGGATTTTGGCACGTAGCCGTGCTTCGGTTTGAGTATGACCTTTGAGTCATTAGGTCCAAACTCCATGCATGACGCGCTTACTGAAAGCGCTTGCAAGTCCCCTACGTGCTTCACTGAAGCGAGAGCCATAAGAAACGCTGTCTTGAAAGACAAGTGTTTCATGTCTGACGACTGGATTGGCTCGAATGGGGCACCTTTCATGGCCTCCAAGACCGTGGAAAGGTCCCATGTCGGGACTGAAGGGGGCCTGGGAGGGTTTAGCCTCCGAGCTCCTCTAAGGAAACGCACGACTAAGTCGTTCTTTCCCAGTGACTGGCCAGACACCGGTTTTGCAAACGTTGCTATGGCCGCCACGTATACTTTGAGCGTGGAAGGGGTCCTGCCCTTATCCAGTAGCTCCTGAAGGAAGGAAAGCACTTCCGTAACCCCGCAGTCTACAGGTGAAAAGCCCTGCGCTTGACACCAAGCAGAGAACACAGACCACTTCGAGGAGTAGAGCCGTCTGATAGACGGGGCTCTAGCCTGCGCGATCGTGTTTAACACTCCCTCTGGGAGGTCAGCTCGTACCCGTTGATGGCCCATGCGTGCAGGGACCACAAATCCGGGCGAGGATGCCAAATCGAGCCTTCCGCCTGAGAGAGCAGGTCTCTCCTCAACGGTAAAGGCCATGGGGCAGCGCTGGTCAGCTGCATCAGGACAGGGAACCACGACTGGTTTGTCCAGAGCGGAGCTATGAGTAGCACTGGGCATCCCTCCCTCCTGATTCGCTCCAACACCTGAGGCAGGAGTGAGACAGGGGGAAAAGCATATAGGGGCGCGGCGGGGGCCCAAACATGGGCCAGCGCATCCCGGCTTTTCGAGAAGAATCTCGGGCAGTGAGCGTTTTCTTGGGACGCGAACAGGTCCACCTGCGCTTTACCAAACGTTTCCCACAGCAGCTGGATCGTCTGCGGGTGCAGAGACCATTCTCCTGCTGGGACGTTGTTTCTGGACAGCCTGTCTGGTCCCACGTTTAGGTGACCAGGCACATGCGCCGCTCTCAGCGAGAGCAGGTTGTGCTGAGCCCAGACCAGGAGGCGTTCCGTCAGGCTGTAAAGGTTTCGGGACCTGACGCCGCCCTGGCGATTTATGTACGCCACCACTGACATGTTGTCCGACCGGACCAATACGTGGTGGCCTTTTATCTGGGGACAGAAGCGCCGTAGCGCTTTGTCGACTGCTATTAATTCCAAGCAGTTTATGTGAAGGAGCTTCTCCCGTACTGACCACAGGCCAGCTAGCGGTCTGCCCTCGAGCAGCGCTCCCCACCCCGATGTGGAGGCGTCCATAGACACCACCTTCACACTCGAGGGGATCCCCAGATCCCCTGACTGATACCAGTCGGTTACTTTCCATGGTTTCAGAGCCGAAATGCACTGAAGGTCGACCCTGAGGCGAAATAGACCCGCGGTCCATGCCCTGGGGGAACTCGTGCTTTTAGCCATAGCTGCAGTGGGCGCATGTGGAGCAGGCCCAACTGGAGTACGGAGGCTGCTGAGGCCATCAGACCCAGCATTTTCTGAAACCGTCTGACTGGACTATAGAGCCGTGGCGGAAGGATTTCGCGACGTGCTGAATATTCAATCTGCGCTCCGGTGACAGGCGTGCCGTCATGGATAGTGAGTCCAACACTGTTCCCAGAAAGGAAATTCTCCGACTGGGGAGCAGTGAGCTTTTCGCCCAATTGACTGTAAGGCCCAGCTCCTCGAGGTGCTCGAGTAATGCGGCCCTGTGTTCTATGAGCTCCGTTCGTGAACGAGCTAGAATCAGCCAATCGTCCAAGTAGTTCAAAACTCGCATGCCCCGAAGTCTCAGGGGGGCGAGTGCCGCGTCCATGCACTTCGTGAACGTACGGGGTGCTAGGGACAGGCCGAACGGCAGGACTGTATATTGATATGCCTGGCCCTCGAAGGCGAATCTCAAGAACCGTAGTTTCGACGCGCTCCGTATAACGGCGGGGCCGTCGAGCGAACTGTAGCGAATAGCCTCTCGTTATTGTGTTCAACACCCATTCTGATACCCCGGGAAGCCTTGACCACGCATCTGCGTGAATAGCTAGGGGTAGAATGAAATCTGGGCTCTGGCCGCGGCAGGACGGCGGCTCGAGAGCCCCTGTGTTCTGGGAACACAACACCGTGTTTACAGCGTTCGAGGCGGGGGGCGCGCTGATCACAGCGGGCAGCCTGGCCGCGCTCAGCTTCTCTATGGCGGGACGCAGAGAAAGCGAGCGGGGCAAATCCCGTGGGATTCGGCGTGTGTGAGGGAATGTGGGCACATTTACTAAATGTGGGCACATTTACTACACTGAGAATACTGTCAGCTCGCGCCGACTGAATCACTGCTGTGTTTACAGCGTGCGAGGCGCGCGCTGATCACAGCTGGCAGCCTGGCCGCGCTCAGCTTCTCTGTGACGGGTTGTGCATAGAAAGCGAGCGGGGGTGAATCCCGTGGGATTCGGCGTGTCAGTGAGGAAATGCGGGACAGCATGCACATTTACTGCACTGAGAACACTGTCGGCTCGCGCCGACTAAATGTGTGTTAGTTTCGTTTTTACAGAAACCAAGGGACACGCATCGTGTTGTGTAAGCGGGCATTGTATGGGCGCGTTCACTACATTTTCTGCACAACCGACATGAGTCGGTTTTATTTGTGCGAGCCCTGCACCGTGGCGGTCTGTGTCTGGGTGTGGGAATGGGCACTGGGACGTGGGCATTCTTACAACACTCGTAACACCATCGGCCGTGGCCGGAACACCAGAAAATGCACTCTTTATTGGATTTATCTGGGTAGCCATAGAAATGGCTTTTGTGCGCAGGCAAGCGGGCTGAGACACCGGCTGCTTCACTGCGAAATACACTGGGACAGTCACAACGCATGGAACTGAACGAGCGAGAAGTTTTGGTGGAAATCCGGCCGCAGCGGGATCTGAACACCGTCACTTTCCTAGAGAGACTAGGAAGGCCTTGAGACCTCGGGCTTTACCTAAATCCTCGGCCGGGGCCCGCGCTGAGGGGGGCGGCGTCCAGCAGAGCGAGAGCGCGGTGTTTCATCTCGGGCCTGGCGGCGCTGCTAGTTAGCCGAAACGACGGCCTTTGTGCGCAGGCAAGCGGGCTGTGGAACCAGCTTGCTCACTGCGAAATACACTGGAACAGTCACATTGCTTGGAACTGAACGAGCAAGAAGTTTTGGTGGAAATCCGGCCTCAGCGGGAACTGAACACCGTCGCTTTCCTAGAGAGACTAGGAAGGCCTTGAGACCTCGGGCTTTATCTCAATTCTCGGCCGGGGCCCCGCGCTGAGGGGGGCGGCGTCCAGCAGAGCGAGAGCGTCGAGGAACATGGAGCGCTCAGCTTCCGTCATCTCGGATAGTGTTAGCCACAAATGTTTCTCACCATTCAGGGGGGAAGGGCGCGGGTCTCGACTGTGACGGAGCTTCGTCTTTCCCGAGAAAGCGTCCGTCTAGCCTGTTGCGCGTTAGTTGCGCGGGCGCCTTTCAGTCGAGGCCGATGTAATCCACGGCTTGAGAGAGCGGACGCATCGGCTCAGTTTCAATGCCGTCTCCGGTAAGTTCGTCGAGCTCAAGTGCGACGCGGCAGACGCGCGCGTCGTCGGAGCGACTCGAGCGAAGCCAGCGAAGCTGGCGGGCGAACCGGAGAGCTTTGGCGGGCTGGAGATAGCTCGGGCGCGAGCTGGGCGTGGCGCTTCTTGCGGCGCGGCATCACGGCGGGCTGGGATGCGGGCTCGGAGAACGAAGCTAGGCGAGTCCGCAGAGTCACCATAGGCAAGCGTTCACAATGATGGCATCCGCCGTCAGCGAGCGCGGTGGCTGCGTGATCCTCACCCAGGCAGGACACGCAGATGACGTGGTGGTCCTCAGCGCTGAGTAGGGATCGGCAAGAACCACAGGAAGGCATCTTTAAAAAGACGCCGCTCTTTTAGAGGGGTGGGAAAAAAGGCAAATAATGCAACACACACACTCTAAGCAGAGGAAAGGATATTACGCCGGAAAGCGCAGCAGGTACGGCGGCTGAAGGCGGCGAGGCCAGCGACTCCAGACTCGATGGCACGTCCC